>CAOGCB010105561.1:0-16797 GCA_948266635.1 Cnidoscolus chayamansa
GAGAGAGAAGAAATTCATTTGAAATTCATTTTTTATGATCCAATGGGAAAAAAGATTCCCAAATGCACATCATATGTCAAATTTATTTCATTTATTATTTTGTCTCAATTTCAACTCCTGGGTCAATGTTCCCTTAAAGAAAAGACACTTGACCTTAGCAAAGGTACCCTGCAAAACAAAACATTTAACAATAATGCCCTCAATGGGTGGGTTAGTAAAAAATGCAATAGTAGTCCTCAATTTATGCAAAATGATTACATAAATAAAATCCCCAGTGGAGTCGCCAAACTGTGAACACCTCCCTGAAGAATGCAGAATGCCGAATGCAGTGGATGCAAGTGCAATGTTATAGGGATGAATGCACGTGAAAGTGTGTGTGAGTTGCCACCTGGTTTAATTATTTTAGGGTAAACTAGGAAAAACCCTATGTGACTCCTTTTTAATTAATTAACCTAATTTTTAGATTAATTAGCCCAATAGATTAAAGCTTAGCCTACGAACCCGAGGTGGATCCTGAGACCATGTCATGCATTTAACTAACCATTTTTAAATGTGTAATGAAATGCAGGGCAAAATGTGATTTAATAATTTTGGAAAATTTTGAATGATTTTAGGAATTCTATTTTTTGTTAATGATGCAATTAATAGCAAAATGGAAAAAATGATGCAAAAATGGAAATAATAAACAAATAATGAAGAAATGATAAAAAAAAATGATAAAAAGAATAATAAAAAAATAGTGACTTGTTATTTGGGGTTTATTCCCAAATGCGCCTACATACCCTCTTTTAGAAACGAGAGATCAAAGTCTACGTAGTTTGAAAATTGCCTTTTTTTTAAAAGGGCTTTGACTTTTGGGCGTTATGGGTCAAATTGGATTTTGGGCTTTTTGTTGCCAAAATTGTTTTTTGGGCCTCATGGGCCAAATTGTGTTTTTCGGGCACTTGGTGCCTAAATGTGATTTTTGGGCTTTTGTTGCCAAATTGCATTTTTGGGTCTTCAGGCCAAATTGGGAATTTTGGACTTAATGGACCAAATCTGAATTTTTTACGCTTTATGGATCCATTTGATGAATTTTGGGCTTTTTAAGCCAAATGGGTGAGTTTCGGACCTTTTAGGCCTAATCTGATCTCAAGGGCCATTTTGGGTCTTTTAGGCTAAATTGGTGAATTTTGGGCTTTTTAAACCAAATCTAAATTTTTGGGCCTATTTAGGCCAGATCTAATCTCATTGGACCTTTTTATGGCCAGATCTGATCTCATTGGGCCTTTTTTGGGCCAGATCTGATCTTATGGGGCCTTTTATGGACCAAGTCTGATTTCATTGATCAAAATAATAAATTAAGATTTAGGCAATTTTATTTCCAATATGATGCAATTTAGATGGCCACAATTATGGATTAATTGTACCATTTTTTATCCATTTTATATGATTTATGGGTAATATGCCAAAGCTATTTATTAACTAGGCAGTTTTGGCCCATAGATCTGGATCTAACATTAAACAAAATAATGAATTGAGATTTAGGCAATTTTAGTGCCAAAATAATGTGATTTAGGCTTTCTGGCCACAATTATGGATTAATTGGACCATTTTAGCCATTTTGCTTGATTTATGGGTAATATGCCAAAGTTATTTGTTAACTAGGCAGTTTTGGCCCATGGATCTGGATCTAATATTAAACAAAATAATGAATTGAGATTTAGGTGATTTTATTGCCAAAATAATGCTATTTAGGCTATCTGGCCACAATTATGGATTAATTGGACCATTTTAGCCATTTTGTTTGATTTATGGGTAACATGTCAAAGTTATTGGATTAACTATGCATTTTGGCCCATAAATCTGGATCTAGCTTAAACACCTCGATTATTGATTATTCGTGCATTTTGGCTTAGATCTGTATAATTAAAGCAAATGTAGATGGATGCAGAATGATTATGCTGAGAGTTTGGAGTAGAAGAGAACTGATGTATATGATAAGAATGACTAGAGTATTGGGGCGTACCTGTTTAGCAGTCTTCCACTTCTGAGCTTCAGTTTTTCAGATCTCCAATAATTCAATGTTAAATTAAAATGATCACAAATCAAAAAATAATGCATAATGATGTAGGAGAAAAATAGTAAAAGAATCGCAAGGAGCGAGGGAGGGAGAGTCATCGCTCGTCAACACAAGCAGGTGTCATCTCCAAATGAAGGCTGGAGGCTGAATTTATAGGAAAATTCGGCCAGAGGGCGTGTGGTCCCGCCGTGGGACGGCGGGTGGTCCCGCCTTGGACGGCGGTTGGACCCACCTAGGGCGGGTGAACCCGCCGTCGAAGGGCGGGTGGTCCTACCATGCACGGCGGGTGGACCCACCATGTGTGGGCGGGTGTACCCACCGTGCACGGGCGGGTGGTCCCGCCATCTGCAGCGGTTACACCCGCTGGTAAGTTGTATGTCTAGGCGATTTTCATTCCGAAGGCTTTTTTGGGAGTTCCGGACCTCCAAGATTTTTTCCGAGAGTACCTTTGTGTCCCTCGCGACGTTCTGGACGTTTTGAGTACCATATTAGCATACTTTCAGAAACTTTTCCGAAAGGCCTCCAGTCTAGCTGGACTGTGTGCAGTCCGAGAAAATAGGCTTTCCGAGCCTCAAAATTCGAGTATTCACAGTACCAAAATTTAAATGAATATTTTCAAGTATGAAGAAAGAGCTTGAAACAGAGCTATGGTATGTTGATAGTAGATTCTCTAGACACATGACCAAAGACGTGAAAGATTCATAAAAGCTCAAAATGAAAAATTGTGGACATGTAAGGTTTGAAGACAAAGAAAAAGCTCAAATCATTGCACTCTAGGCATATGCACTTATAATAGTTGATGATTATTCTAGATATTCATAGGTATTCTCTCTAGCACATAAAGATGAAAATGTTGAAATGTTTGAAGCTTTTATAAAAGAGTTCAAAATGATGTTATATCATCTCTTTGAGGAATGATTATGGTAGAGAATTTGAATACTATTCCTATAAAAATGTTTGCATCCTACATGGAATAGTTCATAATTTTTTTGCTTCAAGTACTCCACAACAAAATGGAGTTGTGGATAGAAACAATAGTTTGCAACAAATGGCTAAGGCTTAGTGAAAACAATTTACTAAAATATTTTTGAGCCAAAGCCATAAATACTTCATGCAGTATCATAAATAGAGTCAATATTAGAGCTATCTTAAACAATGTACCATATGAACTTTGGAAAGGAAGAAAGCCTAATATTTCATACTTTAATGTATTTGGATGCAAGTGCTATATTTTGAATGACAAAGAGAATTTGAAAAAATTTAATAGCAAGTCTAATGAAGGGATATTCCTAGGGTACTCAACTCATATCAAAGCATTTAAAGTGTTAAATAAGAAAATTTAGTTGTTACATAATCCATTCATGTTATTTTTTATGAATCTAACTCAAGTGGAATTTTAGTATCCACATATGATGACCATGAGCAGATGTTTCAGCCAAAAGAAAGCAGTGTACTAGATGGTGAAGAGCAAAAAGACAAACACCAAGAAAATAAAGAAGTTAAGACATAACAAAACACATGTTCTACTTAGGATCAAAGAGAAAGTAAAGAAATAGACAACACATTGCCAAATTCAGAAGAGCTTCAAATAAATGAATCCAAAAATAAAAGCTTACCACAAGAATGGAGATATCACAATGATCATTCAAGGGATAACATAATAGATAGTCCATCACAAAGAATGATGACAAGAGCTCATCTAAGAAGACTATTCGGTAATGTAGCACCCATCTCTCTACTAGAACTTAAAATTCAAAATGATTGTAATGAAGAGCATTGTGACCCCTGTGAGCTCAACTATCAATCTAGATAAAGATGAATCTGGTAAGAAGGTTGATCAAAAGGTATATAGAGGTATGTTCGGTTCTCTCTTATACTTAGCCTCTTCTAGATTTAATCTACTCTTTAGTGGTTGACTTTGTGCTAGATTTCAATCTTGTCCTAAGGAGTTTTGTCTAATTGCTATTAAGAAAATATTTAGGTACCAAATTGGAACACATCAAATTGGATTATGGTATCTCAAGAATGAATGGTTTGACTTAATGAGATATAGTGATTCAAACTTTACTAGGAGTAGAAATGATAAGAAAAACACTTTAGGGACATGTCACACAAAACATTTGAGTGAAGATACAATTTATAGAATTAGAAAAGAATTAGGGATGAGTGAACCCTTTGAAAAATAGGATAAAGAGACATAAGAAAATCGAGTCACCCTTGTATTTGATGAGAGGAATATCAAAACTAATTGTGTATTTTAACAAACAGATTCTATCAGTCTAAAATCAGACTTTTAGAACTTCTAATTTCAAAATAGAGGTGACACTCAAAGATGAAAACCGTAATTGTCTTTCAAGTTTTGAAATTACATCTTTTTTCTCACAGCTTAATCTTTCAAAATGCTTCAGTTTCTTCATATTTTACTGCAAAATGAAAAACTCAACTCAAAATCTTCAAAAAGGTGCATATTTCTTTATTAAAATCATGATTTTCACCTTAAATTGAAAACTTCCTCGAAGAAGAAGAAGAAGAAGAGAATGGAAAACCAGAAATGGAGTTTGTTTTTTTATTTTTTTTTGTTTGGCTAATAAGAGTTTGATACGTATCACATATGAGAGAGGACACCTTTTCCTTGGCTGCCAAATCCCTCTCTCCATGTCATAAAGTCAGCCACTTTATGTATTCTTTCATCGCCTTTTTCAGATGGCATCTAATGATTGAGCAGAAAAAGAAAACTTTTCTACTTTTTATATTTTTTTAAAACCATCTCTTTTATCTTCTTCCTCACTGTAAATCCCACTTCCTCACCTAAATTAAAACTCTCTCTCACCATTCCATTCATGCATTTTCTTCTCTCAAACCAGCAACCATGGGCATTAAAATTTCCAAAAAGATATAATTTCTAGTCCTAGTTTTCAACCTTTAAACAATTTGCAACCACCATTGATGATTAACCATGAAGAAAAATACTTGGGTTATTCTCTTTAGAAATTACTTTTTGGTTTCTCATGCATATTCTCTCATCGTTGTTGTTACTATATCTTAAATAGAGTGTCTTCTCTTTTAAATTAAAAGCTCATTGTTGTTTGCTCTAGGTCACTAAAACTCTCTTCTTTCACCAAAGGTAAATATTCTCTAACTCTCTCATGATTTTTTTATCTTGCATGTTGAAATTTTAAAGCATTTAAGTTCTCAAAATGTGAAATGAATTTTATTTTATACAAAAATAATAAATTATTATTCCTAAAGTAAGATGAGCTTGCTGAAAATTGATGAAATAAATTATTTTATGGTTTTATTCTATGCAAATATGATGCTTGAGAAAAATTAAATGTATGTATATTGCTGGGTTTCTAAAATAAATTTTCTGGAATAATTTGAATAGGATTAAAATAAAAGAAATTCATGTTGAGCCACTATTTTAGAAATTGGTATTTATTTTCAGATTTCCTGCAAAAGCAATGATAATGTTCTGAAATGATATTAATTGTATTTATTTCCAGAACTTTGTTTATTTCCAGAACTCTGAAATCAGAACATTCAACTTATTTGCTACTATATTTTTCTGCATATTTTCATTCACCTTTTGTCAAATCAAATGCATATTTTCTTCTAAGTATTAAATGTTATGTTTTCTAAAGCTTACACCATTTCTTTGACATTTCAAAAATGATAAGCTCGCACACATCCATTTTCATTTACACTTATATCATATTTTTGAAAAAGAAAAGTATCTTTCTATTTTTTTGAAATTTCATCTCAAGCTTTGAAAATATATTGTTTCTCTCATTAAAATTGTTCATTTGTGCTTCAAAAGCAATATCTCAGTAATAAATTTCATTCCTTTCAAATTTTTATTTCTCCATCACCTAGAGTTTTAAAATTTCTTCAAAAATTTATGGTTCTTCTAATTGTCTCTATGAGTCCAGTGAAATACATTTATTTAAAGCTTCAAAATCTAAGGAAATGAATCTATGGTAGAAAAAGAACATGCTTTGAAGATGGATGAATGGTTAGTAAAGAAATTTGAAGTTTCAAAAGAGGTGAAAAGAAAAATAATAAAAAGAAAAAAAGACTCATGAGGTGATTGAATTAATCACTTTGAGGTTACTCATGACTATACATACACAAAATGGTTAGTTTACAATCCTTTTGTTTTTAATTTGAATTCTTTTTACATTTTCAAGCTTGAAGTGAGTTTATAGTTTCAAATGTTTATTTTTATAAGAGATTGATTCAAAATATTTTATGAGTTAATATGTGTTTTAAATGGGCAAATAATTGGGTAATTGTGAATGAGATTGCACAAAATTTTTAAGATATTCAATAAAAGAAATGAGATATGTTCCTTAAAAGAAGTAACTTGGATAAAAGATTTTGAGAAAATTAATGGAATTTTAAGGCTGGATGAGATTCGTGTTATTTAAGAGACTTATGTTTGGTTCAAAATCTCTATGATAGCATGATGATCTCTAGAGATAAGCAATCTTTTCTGTGAAATTGAGTCATAGGACTTATAGGGTAGACATATAGACCATTGTTGAATTGTTCATGATTCCAAATCATGGAACAAAAATAGGCAGCTTTAAGAATGTTAACCAAAATGAAAAATTTCAATGAAAAAGCATTTCTAAAAAAGCTCACACATACCCATAATGTCCTAAATGAATTGAACAATGCCATGTTACTTAATCCTAAAATTGATGCTTGTATACTATGGCATTTGGATAAGAAAATTAAGTTTAATTTACCCTATCTGATTTTTAAAATGATGATCAAAAGTACATCAATTAAAAAGTTGCCTTATGTTATATCACTTACATTTTTATTTATTGCTAACTCCATTTGACTATTTATTTGGTCAAAGAAAGTAGTCGAATTAAGAGATACTTTTATGAGTGAAAAAGACTAGGAAAGAACAATAGTGATGAAGATGAAAGTGACAGTGATTCTAGCAATGAGCTAAGGCTAAAGAAGAAAGGAAAAAAGCAAAATAGTCCATATTCAATCTAGTTATGAAAGTGATATAACTCTAATTACACTTATTAAGAAAAATAGAAAAAATAGAACAAATATAAGCTGGAGTTTACAATGTTAAAGTTTTTCAAAAGATGAAAGAAGTTGTGAACTCAAAACTGAAAATGATTACAAGATAGCAAACACAGATTTTAGAACTTGTAACTACTGCACTCAGAATTGGTGTAGCTTCTGCTTTTAGTTCTCATGCAAGTACTTCACATCATGATGATGATGATGCTAAAAAGGATTCATAAAATGATGGAGATTTAATTCTCATGTTGATGGACCCTCTGTTGCATCATGTCCTAATTATGATAAATTTGACCCATCTCAAATAGTAGATAGTGCCATATTGCAAAACCAGAAGATGGAGCTCAACTTTCAAAATCACTTGCTGAAGATCATTAGCACCTCAAGCTGAAACTCTAGACATTTCGGTAGGTTCTTCACTTGATCCTCCTTCTAAACTTATTGTGCAGGGACTTTCAACAACATTACAAGAGCATAAATTGTGGAATACAACTCAAAGGAGAATGTCATACTTAACATTGTTAATAAACCGTCGCATGATGCTTCTCCTTCCATGACCATAACACCTTAAGGATAGAAAATTCACAAAAAGAAAGCTGCCATGAAGACTGTTAGACCTCCAGCTAAGAGATTTTTAGCCAAAACATCTTTCACCTAAGAGCTCGAAATTTCCAAAACATTGGTAATCTCTTTCTTATTTGCTAATGACAAAAAGGGGGAGAAAGCAATACTCTACTTTGAAATGCTTTAGCTATTTTTATTTTCTATTTTGACTAAAGATGATACTAACAATAATAGGTACACTACTTAGTGAACTCTCACTTCGAAAATATTCAGATTTGGATACTTAGCATGTATTAAGTTGAATGTTAATTTCATGCAATAGTTAAGGGGGAGCTTCATCATACTTAGTTGAAATATCATTGATGCATGAACTTAGGGGGAGTTTCATGAATAATACATACATACATACATACCTTTTTATATACATGTTGGTATGATACACATAAATTGTACAAATTCAAAAGGAGTTTTGATTCTCATGTTGACATAATCCATAGGAAATGTACAAATTTAGGGGGAGTTTTTGATTAACTGAAATTTATTTCTTTTACATATTGATTGAGCTTATTTGAGATTTTCTACAGTTTTGTCATCATCAAAAAAGGGGAGATTGTTGACCCCATGAGCTCAAATGAGCATGTTTTGATGATTCCAAAACTTATATAAATTATCTTTATTTTTAAAGAAAATATACTTTGCCAGAATTTTATGAAGTAAATAATTACAGGTTAATATTGAAGAAATTCAAATGAATGAAGGATCAAATATTCAAAGACAAGAGGACTTGAAGCACCAAGAATTTGAAGCTTTTAGAGTATTAGGTAATTTAAGAATTATTGTAAAAAAGAAGTATAATAGTGTGAATAGCCAAAAATGCCAAATCATACATACATGTATATTCATATGATATAGATTACTTTCAGAAATTGATTTCAAAGTTCAAAGAAAATAGTCAATGATTTGAAAGTAGAACCTAGACTTTCAAAAGTAGAACTTCTATTTTCACGATCCTAGGTTCTAAAATCAACTCTACACTAAAATCCAAAAATAACAGCTAGTTTTGCTGAAATATGTGTCAAACCAACCCAGATCTTCTCCAAATGGCTAGTTTACATCAAAAACATATATATTGAGTTAAAGTATCTCATTTACACTCAAGAGAAGCAATTTTACATTGAGAGAATTTATTACAAAGAGCTTTTCTTCACTTGAGCATTCTTTAGCAAATCAAACTTTTCTCCTTCTTTATAGCTTTAGTTGTAATAAGAGAAAACCAAGAGTTAATTTCTTTCATCCACCAAAACCTATTTAAGGTTTATTACAAGCTGTGGATAGCTTGTGTTTTGAGTGTTTGGTGAGAAACACTTGTATAAAGTTACAAGAGCCTTTGAAAACTTGGGAGAATGTTACAAGATCCTTTGAAAACTTGGGAGAAGGTTACAAGATCCTTGGAAAACTTGAGAAGGTTATAATAGCCTTGCAAAACTTGGAAGAATTGTAAAGGCTTGTCTCTTGCCCATTCAAAAGAGTCAATAGTGGAGGAACAACTCAAAGAGAAAGCTTTAAGAGAGTAGACGTAGGCGAGAAAGTCGAACCATAATATTTTCAAGTGTTCAATCTTATAATTCCTAATCTTTTTATTATTCATGCTCTTTTCATCTTATTTATACTACCTCTAAGTTATCTAATTTGCTCTTGTTGTTGTATCTATGATAAACTATTGAATAATTGTGTTTGTGGTGTATTTGAGTAGAAGAGTTATTGTTCATGTGCTTTTAGAAGTTCTGGTTTCAGCACAGCGCATTTTCTGCACTAGCTAAAGTTTCTAAGTTGTTTTGAGCAAGAACAAATATTTGAAAAGGTGTTAAAGAGGTCCAATTCACCCCCTCTTGAACTTAGATTTAGGACTTACACCTCGACATTCTCTCCAAAGCTTATATTTTTCGGTCATTGGTGGTCCCTTCTTCTGCAGAGTTACTTTCGTGACATGTTCTCATGCATCCCTAAATGTGGTGAGTTTGAATAAGGTCTATGGCTCATGATAGTGGAATTGCGCTTTCGAGAATGACTCGGTTTCTGGCATGAATTGAGTACTGTCAAACTTCCTCATAACCATGGAAAAGTGCGTAGCTTGTACACCTAGTAATTCCAATAAGCATTACACATGGGAAATTCCTCGTTGTAAACAAAAAAATTTGATATGCCTTCCATAACTTCTGCCAGCAATAGTTGTCGCTCTTGTATCCCCGAATTAGATTCTTCCAATCCTGCCCGCTCTTTTCGGGCATCTAGACAAGTATCATTCTTTCCAGGGGGATTGATTGTTGCTCCACATGAGCCCCAAGAATTCTTGGTGAATACATGGCACAGGGTCCATAGGTAAAGAAGTTGCCTGCAACATTTCAAACTCCCTTCTCCTTTTTCCCTGCAATAAGTCAAGGAGAGACAGGTTTCTGCCAAGATGATCGGTACCGGGTTTATATTGTGGGCTTCTAAGTCGCCACATAAATGTACACTTCTTGACTAATCATATCTATCATGGAGGGGAATATGATGAGTCCATAAACACTAATTGCCATGGTTCGGGATGCGGCCCCGAAGTTTAACTGGTTGCAATGTCTAAGGAAGACTCGCTTAAGGTAGTTCCAACTCCAAGCCCCCGAGTTTCCTCCTTAGATTTCTTCTGCCTTGATTTCCTCGACAAAGGCTTGTATGAGAGTTGCTAGCCTCCCGTGGGTGTCCCTACTGCTCAAATGTAAGTATACATGATCGGGATGCTTACATGGCGCCTTGATTAGGTTTTGGTATTCCTCTATTGTAGGGCTGGAATCCACATCATTAAAAAAGAATACCCGGTACGCAAGATTCCAAAAGGTTACCAGAGCTTGTAATATTGATCCCTAGACTTTCACCTTGAGTAATGAGGCAATTTTTTCGTATTTACACTTGAAGGTGGTTTGGTATTCCTTTGGAAGTATGTTCCAACAATAGACCAAGCCTTCCTGATCTGTCTTCCCTTTCTTAATCTGGATGTGGTTTAATTGGGGTAATGACTTCCAACTGTAAACAGCTTCCCCTTCTATTACTTGGCGGACCTTTGACCCCTTAGTGAGATAATCCCCTTTATGCCCCTCATTGTTAATCTATAAGTAATTTGCTAGTGGTGCTCTAGATGATGTCTAGATTGCTTTCCTAGATATAGCAGAAAGGATTTGAAATTTTAGTACAGAGATTTCATGAAATGATTTTTTAGCTTGAGGTTAAAGGTTTGTTTGGACCATTCCATCTTTGTTGTTGACTGTATTCCCAAATTTGTCTTGGAGTCTTGGTGAATTCTGGTGGCTTCTGTTAGGCTCATCCCTCATCCTAGTGCAGGGTAAAAGGCAATAGTCTATTTTGGAACTTCTAAAGGTTCCTGAACAGTCATTACTATGAAAAGCAACGCCTCGCCTTACCATCATAATACTACCGGGAAAACATTCCTCGAGCATCACAACTCATGACAAGACAATTTCTAGTCCAGGTGAAAGCCTTGGCAGATACTACCAAGAAAACGTTCCTCGGGCACCATTATGTGGGCATTCTCTTAAGTCTTAAAGGACCATAGTTCAGGCATAGAGCTTTCAAGGTGTGTGTGATAACATAGTGAACCTAGATTTTCTAGAACCCCCATTTTCACCAGAACCATTCGGAGCTAGAGGCAAATAAAACAAACAAGATAAATTTATGGTGATGCATATAAGGAACAAGGCGAGATAGAGAATGAGGGGGGGAAGTTTTTCAAAATTTTGAGCTTAGACCTAAAGATAGTTGTGTTGGTGTGACCTTGAGTATGACTTTACTTCCGCCTTAGAACCTCTAGGCCAACCTTCCTCATTCCAGAGATGAAGCCCAAGTTGACCATTGTCCTTAGTGGAGTCCTCAAGCTGTCACAAAGGATTTGTCCACCTTTGCGACGCCATCCGATCGTCGAATGGGATGATTAGGAGTCGCCACCCTAATTTTGTGGGAAACCAGGGAAAACCAATGTATGCCTTTAGATAAGACACTGATGAATATGGCAGAGATCTTAGGTTTGAAGTTCTTTGCATGAGTGGGGAAGGTATTAGGCACCCTACCTCATCCCCAAAGGGTAGGCATCTTTTCAATCATGCTTCTCTGATCACACCAACAGTGATAATCCTTAGGTCAATATATCAACCCTTCCTAATTTGGTCATGGGGTCTTTTAATGTACCTAATTGTGAGGATGGAATTGTCTCAACAATGAGTCGTTCCGTCCTTAATGGGATGCGAGGCTTTACGCCTTTTACATTTTTTTTAAAAGCCTCTAAAACTCATTTTTGGAAAAGGGTGAATCCATTAGGGGAAAATGTCAAGTCTTTTTGAAAGACGAACTTAAAAGGGTCTTGTGGAAATGCAAGTTAAAATCTTAGTAAAACCAAGTCATCCTTTAGGAAAACATGAATGTCGTTATGATGTATATGCATAGTATTAGAAATCACTTAGAGTTTTTTAGAAAGAGATATCTTTTGTTTGGATGTAAATCCCTCGAACTATGCAGCTTCCAATAAGGTTTAGATGATGAGTTCTCTTCCCTATGCAAGGGTCTTCAAGTGGTGGATCTTCCTTGGACCTTGGTTGATCGCTCTTTACATCCTTGTGAGAAGAAAGATTTCTTCCTTTTCTGTTTCTATTTCTTTTCTAGTTTCTTCCCTCTCTTTTTTGACATCCTTTCGACCTCTTTCCTTTTTTTTCTCTTTTTTTTCTACCCCCTCTACCATGGTGTGGAGCGGGGTATTTATAAGGTTCCTACCCTCTCATCTGGATAGTTCCCTTTTAAAGTTGCCACCTAACGGTCCAATTTTAAAGATATGCATAGCATTAAATGTGGCAGTCGACTCAATCGCATTTAATGGGCTGCTCAAGGTAAAATGACTGTAGCCTGAATGGGTTTTGCTTAGTAGGAAGTGACCATCTTGATCCAATGACTGAGATTTAAAGGAGGGATGAATCCAACAGTACTCGTTGCGAAATGAATTTGGACTTTCTTGCGTGGGCACAAAAGCCATGAATGGGCACATCGCACGAGCCACACCAGCATCCCTCTATATCGTTGATCTAATCTTGATGAGACTTGAAGGAACAAGATTGAAGGTAAATCCATGTTAATGGCGGCTAGGCTTCGTCAGCCATCATGAGAATGGAATGGCCTAATTGGAGGTGTCCAGGGGTTTGTCCCTTATATTGCAGTATAGGGGCACCAAGAGACATGTCTCGGTTTATGGTAGGCGAGACATAATATCTCGCTACGGGTTGCGGCTGGTTGTCGGCTAATGGTTCTGCTTCCCCCTTGGTCCTGTTATTAACCATTGGCTCAATCCAAGTCTGAATTCCCTTTAACGTCCCTTTTTAGGCCCAATGCCTGCCCGTGGTGTTAATAGGGTGTCGGCCAAATTATTGTGTCCACACTTGGCACAATTCAATTCTCTCAACTCTCTCTCAACTAGAGCATCTCACCCAGAAGATTGAAGTTCCTCAAAACTTTAAGCAAAAGTGAAAGAAAAAAGTTGAAGAAGATTAACAAGAAATAAAGAGTTGAAGAAGCAAAACAAAGTTGGAAAGAAAGCTCAAGTGGGAAGGAGCAAAGTCAAAGTTTCTAGCAAAGTTTTTCCCCAAATCAGGTTAGAAATTCATGTATAAGTGTTAGTTAGTAATAATCAAATGCATGCAAGGATGTCAAATAAAGATTTATTCAAAAAGTAAAGAAAACCATAAAGTTGTGGTGAATTTAATTGAGGATGCTTAAAGATGATAGTTTGATTGTTAAAATGAAATAGGATTGTATTTAGCACATGAAATGACCAAGTAATGATATTTCAGGTCATGTATTTAAAGAAAATCAAAATGGTTAGGTTTATGTAAGTTATGAAAAATTGAGAAATTGCATGAAAAATATTGAATCATGAGTTGCATATTGACAAATTAAATTTAGATGATGTGGTTGAAGTAGATGGATTAGAATCAATGTTTTAAAAGTTTTAATTAAACTTTTGATGGGTTTTAGCATGTTAAACATGCAAGAACCGAGGTTTTAGCCTCTGGCAAAACCCAGGTTCAGCGGCCTAAAGTGAAGGTTCGACTGCCAAAATTAGGGTTAGTCAAGCCAAGGCTTAAGGGGGCAAGATGAAACTCAGTTTCGGCCCCCGAAAGTGGACTTTTGGCCACTGAAAATGTGGGCAAAAGTGATTTACAGCAGCCAAACCCTGCTACCGAAAAGTTGACTTTCGTCTTTGTCTAGGGACTTTAGGCCAACGAAAGTGCCCCCTAAAGCCCTTATTCAAGCAATTTCAACCTAAGTTGCTTGAATGTTTCTATATTATGTTATGCTATATAAATTGGTATGGAATTATTTTAAGTATGTTGTAAAGTCAATGTTAAGTCTCTAATCTGAAGTCCATAATACAGGAACGAACTCTGAAATTCAAAGACATCAGTGACGAACCAGGGATTCATCAGCACGTCAATTTTCAAGTGAGTAGATATAAATTAAAATGTATTTACGATATAGAAACATATGTTTTACGACATGTTCATACATCATGGATATATTAGGATGTTGCATTAGAGCACGAGATATGTTGCATTGCATTGTTAATGATACGTGAAGGGTAATATTGGATGACTCTTGATCCCTTATGTTTACTATTATGACCCACGGAAAAATATCCCTCGGAATATCCTTAGAAATGTATTGTATATATCCATTGGAATGTCCCCCTGGATGTACCTCGGATCGACCCTCGGAAAAATTATGCCTGGCAAGACTCAATAGAAAATACATGTTATATTTTCTTACAATATTCTATAGGATATATATGTTTACATATATGTTACATTACATTTAGTCCTATCAAAAAAGTGTTAACTAATATGAAATAATCCCTATAATTTTACAATTTACACTATTTAATTCATATAATGAAAATATCTAATCCATCCAATCAAAGCTAAAAAAAGTTGATTAATGATTTATTTAATGAAAGGATTAAAGAGTTCAAATTTATAAACATCAAAACGTTTTGATTGAGTGATCTTAAATAGAAACCAATCAGTAAATTTTTTAAAAAAACATAGAGATCTCATAGTAATTCTAAAAACAATATATATTATTATTATTATTATTATTATTATTATTATTATTATTATTATTATTATTATTATTATTATTATTATTATTATTATTTTAATAAATAATTTTGTGGGTACAAGCCATGTTTAAAAAAAAAATGGTTAGCAAGTAATTAGCCATAAATGGTATATGGAGGAAAATTGAATTGATGAATACAAATTTGTATAAGTGTTAGCGTCATTATAAATATAGTGAATTTTTACTTACTAATAACAAGATAGAAACTCTGTAACATAAGCTTAGTTACTAAATTTTGTCTAAATATTTTTATAAATTAAAATAAAAATAATAAAAATAATCTCAATTTTTCTTTCAACTTATAATATTATAGTTCTTATTTTAATTCCATTATAATTTTAATTTACCCTATAAATTTATCATTTTCAAAATTTATCTCCTTTTTTCTTAATTAAATTTATTTTTTAATATCATTTTTAAAATTAATTCTATCATAATCTAAATTTGCAAGTTTTAAATTTGAATACTGCGGTAAGTGAATATAGTTGTTTAACTAAAATTATTTAATACTAAAATTATTATTTTTAAATTAAAATTATTAGGATTACGAAGGAGATAAATTTTGTAGAGCAATTTGTTATTTTCAAACTAAAAATCTTTAAGATTATAAAGTAAAAAAAATAGACCTATTCGAGATTTGGCTCGATAAAAACTTTATTCGTTTGTTAAACGAACCAAGTTTGAGGTTATTAATATTCGGCTTGAGCTTAATTCAAGCTCAAAAAAATTTTAACAAGTCAAACTTAAACTCTTTAAAGCTCAACTCGACTCAATTCGTTTAAACCTTTAAAGATTAATTGCTTTTTTTTTTATAGCTCTTAGATTTTAATTTTAATTCTATCTTCTCCCTTTAATTCTAATGTTTTAATTCCAATAAAATAAATTTAAAATTATATATTTATTAAAAAATAAATTACTCTAAAAATTAACTTTAATTAATATGAAAATATTAACTTGAAAATATATATACTAATGTAATTTAATTTAATGGTTCAAAATATATTATTAGTCTGCGAGTTTCATACCAAATCCCTACTAAAAAAATACTTGAAAATATATTTAATCATAAACAAAAATTACTATTAGCTAAAATAGGATTCCATGTCACTGTTAACGTTTCAAAACTTCCAAATACTTTACCTTACTTAAAAAATCATTCTTTATAACACTCGACACTTTTTCGATATCATATTCTAAATTCCGACCATAATATTCGTGGAATATTTAGAAATTATATCCAAATTGTGATTAGGGACTAAAATATCAAGTTAAAAGACTTAAAGAACTAAAATGTAAATTTGAAGGACTAAGATGAAAAGCTAAAAAGTTGAGAGATTAAAGTGAAGTTTGGCTAGAGTAAGCCTAGAAGACCAGGTTCGGCCACTGAAAGTAGTTTTCCACCTCCATTATAAATGATGGAGGTAGCTGGACAAGAGAAGGTTTTGGACAAATTTTCAAACTTCCCCTCTTCTCTCAATCAACACAAACTCTCTAAGAAACCTAAGTAAAATTCAAGGTAGAAATCAACTAAGAAGTTAAAGAAAAATTGAAGGGAAACTCAAGTAGGGAAAACTTGAAAGGACTTAGAGTAGTAAGATCCAATACATGTAACATCCGACCAGTGGGCCGGGTAGTCTCATGCATTTCATTTATATAGTGGTTGACCCGGAACCGTAGTGGTTCAAGTGTTGGGTCATAAGTGAGAGAATTTAATTGAGTAAATGGTTTAAATGAAAATACAAAAGATAAATGTAGAATATAGGAAAATAGAAACTTGAAATAGAAATAAAGGAATAAGATGGAAAGAAAAGAAAAGGGAGGGGCAGAAAGGTCATTTAGGGGGAAAGTGGCAAAATGACATTTAAAAAGGGGCAAATGCCCAACACTTAAACAAAAGAGACCATATTTCCAGC
>CAOGCB010105945.1:0-11401 GCA_948266635.1 Cnidoscolus chayamansa
TCTTAGAAAAATATGAACTATAAGTATTTTATTTTTCTTTTTTAAATTTTTTTATATCTATTTTTAAAGTTTTAATTTTTTTTAAATCGTTAAAAAAGCATTTCTTATTTTATTTTTATTTAATTATTTTAATTGTTTAAACATAATATTTTAAATAATAATATATTTTTATCATTTTAGCCAACGATTCTTTATTTTTAATAATGTTTTTATTTTTAAAGATTTTTATTTCATTCATAAAAGTAAAAAAAAAAATACCATTTGTCTTTCAACGATATATATTGTAATTTTTTCACATATAACTTTGAATTTGTTGAAAATTTTAAACTAAAAATAATATTTATTTTTTTAATAATATTTTTATTTTAATGCTTGAATGCATTTATTCTTGCATTTAAAATTACTTTTTCAATTATTTTTATTTCTATGTCTTTAATTTTAAATTTTCTTTTCATTAATTTGTTATAGTAACTATTAATAAAATGATCTCATAAAAATTAAAAATTTTAATTTAACTTATACACCAATATATTTATGAAAATATAATAATAAAAATAAAATATGTTATATTTTCTTATACAAATTATTATAAAATGAAAATATTATTTTTATCCCTCCTTTCTTTTTATTTTTAAGTTTTATTTTATTTATTTTGATAACATCCGATACATTTTTTACGTCAGATTCTGAATTTCCTATCAGAATATTCATAAAATATTCAAAAATCGAGTCAGAATTGTGATTAGGGACTAGAATGTTAAGTTATAAGAGTTAAAGAACTAAAATGTAAATTTTAAGAACAAAAATGAAAAAAATGAAAAGTTGAGAGATTAAAGTGAAATTTGACTAGGGCTAAGTTGAAAGTCAAGTTTAGCTGCCGAATCCATGTTTGCCACCTCTATTATAAATAGTGGAGGCAGCCAGCCAAAGAATGATTTTTTTGGCCAATTTCACCTTTCTCTCAACTCTTCCCCTAACCTCACAGGAAAAATCTTAAGTCCTCCAAATCTTAGTAACGGAATCAAGTGGAAGTAGACTAAGGCAAAGAAAAGCTAAATGAAAGTTGAACAAAAACTTGAAAGAATTTGGAGAAGCTTGATTTGAATCTCCAGTTGATTCAAAGGCTTCATTCAAGTTAGTAAGATGCTAAATAGATAGGAATGATGATCTAAAGAAAAAAATGAAGCATGCAAATGAAATTAGGTTAAATTGAAGAAGTTAGAGAGAAATGGTAGAAAATAACCAAATGATGAAATAAATATGAATACATTCATGTTAAGATGTTAAATGTAATAAGAAATGACATAGGATATATGCATGTAAATGGAATTGAAACAAAATGAAGAAATCGAAATGGTTAGGTTTAAGAAAGTTTAAGGAAAAATTTATGATTTGCATTAAATGATGAATGCATGTGTTAGAAATGAGGTTAGCTGAGTTAATGTTGATGTATATGTATTTAAATGGAATTGAAACAAAATGAAGAAATCAAAATGGTTAGGTTTAAGAAAGTTTAAGGAAAAATTTATGAATTGCATAAAATGATGAATGCATGTGTTAGAAATGAGGTTAGCTGAGTTAATGTTGATGTTGTTGAATGTATAGAAGTAAATTGAGTTGATTTACAGGTTTTGGTATGAGAATTATGCAAGCACTAAGGTTTTGATCACTGTCAAAATCCAAGTTCGGCAGCCTAAGTGGGGGTTTAAGCTGCCGAAATTGGAAACAACTCATAAGGAAGAATTGAAAGTTCAGCTTCGATCGTCGAATGTGGGATTTTTGGCCTTCGAAACCAGTGGCACAAAATGCTTGTGGCAGCCGAACCTGCCATCGAAACATGTGAAATGTTTGACGATGTTACATGTTCATGAGCACAAAAGTTATATTTTACGTATATATTTTTTTGTATCTGCTTACAAAGCTATTTCAAAATAGCTTACCCATTCTCTATCCTCTTATCCCGTCTCAGATTCCTAATCCTGTTTTTCACAAGTATGCAGGACGTACCGAAAAACGCCGAGTAGCTCGAACATGATACTATAATGTAGATTATGTATGTTTTGGCCCTAGAATATATAAAGGTTAAAGAATAAGTTTTTATAATCTCATGTATCTTAAATGTTTATGTTAGGATTTTTGGTATTTATATTTATGCTTACTACGATGATGTGTATGGGTATAATATAAGACACTTATACTAGGAATTTAATTATTCATTAAGTTTATGTTAATTTTTAAAGTTTATTAGGGTTTTGGTCACCTTTAAGTAGTTAAAATTATAACGCCGGTAGCAGTCGGCTCAGGTAGACTGTTATAGACTTGGTATCAGAGCATGTGGTTCAAAAGATTGGACCTAGTCATACAATGTCAAATGTTTATAAAATGTCATGGGGTAAACGTCATAAGGTGTACATGTCCATTAGGGAGTCAATGTATAGTATCATGGCAATGATGATGAATATGCTAAGTATATGATCAAGTGTATATTATGCATATGCATGATGTTTAATTGAAATGCTATGTGAGTTCATGTTGTCTCACGTAAACAAAATGTTATGTAAATGATATATATGTTTTGTCTTCTTAGCAAAAGTGAATATGAGTGAATCACGATGATCAGCTCGTTTATCAGGAGTTCCTCCTGAACATGAGGGTATAAAGGAACTCCTTAACAGCTTTATATTGAGGTGTAGAGCGAGAAGGAGCTCAGGGGGAAATATGTCAAGGGACTCACGAAGGTCCTAGAGAAGCTGCAGAGCCTTCCAAAATGTTCATGGGAGACTTGCCAGCTGAGTATACAGTAAGAAGAGATGAGAACGAAGGAGGTGTGGAAGGGTGTAACAGTGGTCAGGGAGATGCATCAGCTTACGGGTTTGTATCTCTATGTTATGATAACAATTGATAGAGTAAGAATTCAGATAATAGAAGATTATAGATGAGAGAAGAGAATGTAGAAGAGAGAATAATTATTTGGATTAATTTTGAATGCCTTTCTTCTTGTAGAACTCTTATACTAGGATCTCAATAACCAACTTCCCTTTGGCTATACTCGTTCACCCTTTACAACTCATCCTCCCATACTAACTACATGTTAGTTCAGTTTTATTCCAACTCATTACTAGCTCGATTCTTTCTCCTACACTAGCATATGTAACAATACCCTCTCTATGAGGATCTTCTTGACTTCTCCAAAATCGTGAAGTAAACTGGGGTCCTTTATCAGAAACTATAGATATAGGCATGCCGTGCAATATGATGATCTCCTTCATGTATATCTGTACCAATTTATTTACGGAGTACCCAGTTCTTATCGGTAGAAATTGCACCGACTTCGTGAGTCTATCTATTATAACCATTATTGAGTCACATCTGTTAAAACTAATTGGTAGTCTAACAATAAAATCCATAGAGATATGCTCCCACTTCGATCTCTATAGTGGGTTCAGTAAGGATGTTGGCTTTTGGTGCTCCAACTTAACCCTTTGGCACACCTCACACAACGATGTGACATGGCGATCTCCTCTTCGTTATAGGCCACCAATAGACTTTCTTTAAATCTTGATAAACTTTCGTGGCCCAGGGTGAACACTATAACGAGCATCATGTGCTTCACTCATAATATTTCCTTTTAATGCAACATCATCTAGCACACATAAGTTATTCCCAAATCAGAGAATACATTGGCTGTTAAACCTGAATTCATTATTCTTTCTATTCTATAATGATCTAGCAATTTTGACCAACTCTAGATCTTCATGTTGTTTTTGAGCCACTATCTCAAGGAACATTGGAGTTACCTTCATCTGTGCCACTAAAGCACTATTTTATGTTATCTCCAGTCGAAGCCCTTTGTTGATTAGTCGTACTGCATTGATGTGAGTTAGACTACTTAATGATTTCCTACTAAAGTGATGTGAGCATAGCTCGACTAAAGCCAGATGAGCTAACACTTCCACAAGGACCGATTACAAGGTCAAGGGCAAAGGAGTTGAAGGAAGCTTTCAAGGGATTCATGATACTAGGGAGTTAAGGATTCTTTAGATTGGGAAATTGTTATCTAATCTAGAAATCATACTAGGGTATGTGTCGTTTTAGTCTCCGATAGGCTGGGGTTCCGCATCATAAATGCATCAGCTACTACATTCGCTTTGCCCATATGGTACTGTATTCTACAGTCGTAATCACTATACAGTTCTACCCATTGTCTCTATCTCAGAGTTAATTCATTCAGAGTCAGAATATGTCGAAAACTCTTGTGATCTGTAAAGATCTCATATCTAACCCCATTTATATAGTGTCTCTACATCTTCAATGCAAATATCACTGCAACCATCTTCAAATCATGAGTTGAGTAGTTCTTATACTCCTTCAGTTGTCTTGATACATACAATATGATTGTCATTCTGCATCAGAACACACTCTAATCCCACTCTAAATGCATCACAATATACAGTGAGGTCTTCACCTGTCTTCGACAAAGCTAACACCGGTGTCGTGGTCAACTTCCTTTTTAGTTTCTGAAAACTTTCTTCACATGCATCAGACCAAATAAATCTCTAGTTCTTCTATGTCAATCGTGTCATCGGAGCAGCTATCTTGGAGATATCATGTACAAATCTCCTGTAGTAGCCAGTCAAACCCAAAAAACTTCTGATCTCTGTAATAGTAGTGGGTGTAGGCTAGTTTGTGACTGCCTCTACTTTCT
Organism: Cnidoscolus chayamansa; assembly: GCA_948266635.1. Classification (NCBI taxonomy): domain Eukaryota; kingdom Viridiplantae; phylum Streptophyta; class Magnoliopsida; order Malpighiales; family Euphorbiaceae; genus Cnidoscolus; species Cnidoscolus chayamansa. Next base: position 4,706 of record CAOGCB010105945.1, read on the forward strand.
TAGGGTCCACTTCAATGCCATGTTCTGACACCACATGTCCCCAAAAAAATATATTGCTTAGCCAAAACTCACACTTTGAGAACTTTGCATGCAACTGATGCTCTCTTAATGTCTGTAGAACTAGTTTGAGGTGTCGGGCATGCTCCTCTGCGTTTCTAGAATACAGTAGGAAATCATCAATGAAAACTATCACAAAGTGATCTAGGAATGGTCTGAAAACTCTATTCATGAGGTCCATGAATGCAACTGGGGCTTTAGTTAACCCGAATAGTATTACAAGGAACCCATAGTGCCCATACCTCGTATGAAATGTAGTCTCAGATACATCACTTTCTCTAATCCATAATTGATGATAGTTCGATCTCAAGTCTATCTTAGAGAAGCAACTAGCTCCTGCCAACTGGTCGAATAAATCATTTATTATCGGCAATGAGTACTTACTCTTTACGGTGACCTTGTTTAATTGTCAGTAATATATACATAGCCATATCGTTCCATCTTTCTTTCTTACAAATAGTATAGGTGCACCCTATGGTGATGTACCTGGTTTGATGAAACCCTTATCAACTGTGTCTTTGACTCTTTCAATTTTGCAGGAGCCATCCTGTAGGGCTGGATAAAAATGGGTCTGACTCTCGATAATAATTCTATCTCGAACTCTATCTCCTTATTAGGTGGCAAACCTGCAAGCTCTATGGGGGAATACATCGAGAAACTCCCTCACTACTGGCACTGACTCTAGCTCTCTCACATTTTGATCTATTGTCCTAACGTAGGCCATAAATCCTTGGCACCCCTTCCTAAGCAATCTATGTGCCTGCATTGAAGATATCAAACTGGTAGGCATACCTGTGGTGTCCCCTTGAAACATGACATATGATCCATCTGGTCCTCTGAACCTAACTACATTATTCCTGCAATCCAATGTAGCATCATGTAATGATAGCCAGTCCATACCTAGTAGTGTGACATCGAAATCTATCAAATCAAACACCACTGTCTACTAGAAGGCACCTACCCTCAATGAAAACTGGACAATACTGACAGCTCATCTCTGCCAATGTCGGATCACATTTGGGTCCATTAACCCATAACAGACAGTCCATTGGAGCAACAATCAATCCGATACTACTCACTGCCCTCGGTGAGATAAACGAGTGAGTGTCACGTACGCTTATTAGGGCCTAGGAGATTAGGTGCATAATATAAATTATGTAAATGATGTAAAATTTGTTAGAGTATGAACTAAGAGAAATACTACAAGTGCAATGCAAAAAAAAAAAAATAAAAGAATAAAGAAAATAAAAACAAAATGAGAAAAAAAGGAGGAAATAAAAAAAAAAAAGAAAATGGGAAACGGTGGCCGCTTAGGCCACCTTAAAAGTAAAAGAAGGGTGGGCAGAAGTGGTGCCCAACACTGCTTCTGCCACAATTTAAAGAGGGAGCCGAGGTAAAAAAAAAAAAAGAAGGGAGAGAAGCAGAGGGCCACAAAGAAGGAGGAGGAGAAAGAAAGAAGAAAGAAGAAAAAGAGAAAGGAGAAGAAAAAATAAGAAGGAAAAGAAGAAGAGAAGAAGAGAAGGAGTTTGGAGAAAGGAAAATTTTTCTATTAGGTTGGTATTTTAATTTGATCGGTTTAAATTTGACAAAATGCATATATTAGTGACTTTAAATTTAATATTAAGCCTACTATGATTAAAATTAAAAATATAAATATTTATGATTTAGGTATTTAGAATAATTATTAGTGAGTTGTTATTTTTATAACTTTTAGTGAGTTGTTAAAGTTGAGATGTATTATAATATAATTTCTTATTAAAATAGTTTGAATATAAATTGGTTAAAAGAGCTGAAACTTTAAGACATGTGATTGGGAGCTTGAGAATTTTATTTTAATTATGGATAAATTTTGTGTAATTGGTGGATGGATTAGGTGGTAGAGTTGAAGCTTAAGGAAGCATAATTTCATTCAAGAAATATATCTAAATTAAGAGATAAAAAAAACAAGCATAAAGAGATATGATTAAATGTTAGTGAATATAGGAACTCAAGAATTATTTTACATAATAGTTGTATTGTGTTTATATTTTGGAGGACTAATTGACGCCCAAAAATTATGAATAATATACAAATAGCAGTGAGTGTTGGCTACAATTGTTCAGAATACTATTTCACCAAATTCTATTGTTTAAATTGTGAAAATATTGTGAGAATAGGTGAAGGTTTAAAACTGTTGAAATATAGAAATTCATAACAGAGTAGTCAGTTTTAATTTTTATTTGAAAACCCTAATGACTAGATAAAATTATGAAATTTTGTATGAAGCTTATATAGAATGTTGGCTACAATTGTAATGTTTTGCACTTTGTCAAAAACCGAACCGAGACTGGTCAGAAAAATTAAACAATAAGATGTGTCATTGAAATTTTAAGGTTAGGCCTACTACATAAAGTACCCAAAATATAGGTAGTGTGTTTGGTACCCAAATGGACTCCAAATGACCTGAAATTTTGTGTGCAACTTTAATTATATGTTAAATTAATGTCTATGAAAAATGAGAATAAACTGGGTGGATTTGAGTTATGAATTAATTTAGAAAAGACAAAAAGGTATTAAGGAGTAGATTAGGCAAATAAAAGAGTAAGGAAAATATTCAAATGATTTTGATGGTAACTAAATTTGGTAGACAGATTCTACAATGTGTTAAGGAAAGTCAATAAAAATGTTAGACCAAAATGGATAGAATTTGATGGATAAAATGGATTGAAATAGCAAGTTGTTACCAATGGAAGTACCCTACCGAACAGTAGATTTTAGCTAAGTAAAAAGTGACATTGATGAACTAAAATTTAAATGAAATCTTGAGTGTTAAATTGTTGAAAAGTGTACCAATTTTTAGAGCAATTGGAGTTGAGTAAGATATTGAAACAAGATAAGAAACATAGGCAGTTTATAAGAATCTATATGAGGAAAGCATGGGAAACAAGTTAAACTGTAGGGTTAATAAATTTCATATCGTATAATTTGTTATAATTTTGAATAAAAAATGACTATGGATGTTTGATATGAGAAATTATAATATAAAATAGGCACTTAGGGCGAAAACACTTCTGCGAACCGAGGTAGAGTTGATAAGGGAAAAGCAAAAATAGGTAAGTTATAGATCATTGTGTAGCCGTGTGCACAATGATAGTGTGTGAAATATGACTACATGATTAATTAAATTGATATTGTTGACCTGGTGAGCAATTGATTCATAGTTTGGGGGTCACCAGATGTAATTTTCTTGTAGAAGTGTATTTTTATGCGGGAACATGTGTGAATGATATTTAATGTTGAACATTTGTGTGCTTTGATTGTGATTGTGAAATGTGATTGGAAATATTAATTGATGAATCTTATGTGATTGAAGTGATTATATAGAAATGTGGGTAATACGTATTGTGGACATTCATTGATCATGATATATGACAGTGCATATGATGATGTGAGATACATACAACATATCATACATGACATGGTGTGCTGGAGATGGGGATGACTCGTGAAACTTGTGTAAAATACCACACGACGTATATACTTCTCGTGAGACTCGGGAATTGCACAATATATACAGATCCATGAGACTTGGTTTGTGTATAGGTATATTATGGGTAAAGCACAACGCATATATTCTCGTGAGACTCGAGTATTGCACATATATGTGGACTCAGTTTGTGTGCTAGTTTTGTGAGACTCAGAACGGATATCCGTGGAACTCGGATACTCCTTATTGATTATAACCTAGAGATTGTGCACAATCAGATTATGAGATATGACCATTGGATGACAGGTGGATGGTGGGTGCATATCATGAATGCATTCACATCATATATTGAGACATCATATAATGAAACATCATATTCACCATTGATTTCTGTTATTAATTGAAGATGATAAAAGAATGTGATTATATTGATGATAGTTGATGATATTTGATATGAAACCATTGTTTGTCGATGCGCATGATTTAAATTGTTGCTATGTATGCTATTTGTGTTTCGTGCGTAACTTATTGGGTAATTGTACTCAGCATTTATCCCTTATGAACGTAAGTGAGAGTAGTCAGCAGAGGCAAAGCAATCAGTAGACCTGTCGAGTTTCCAGAGGTAGTTGAGCTATGCTTGTGACATATATGCCGAAGCTATTAAGCTGTTGTATTTTGTATATTTTCTATTTTGTAACTATCACAGTAGAGCAGTAAATGTATAAATTATTTATACAGGTATGAATTAAAAATGATAACTCTGATAAGTATGTAATTGTTCTATGAAATCTCCATATGCTTTTTTAGGGATTGAGTTTCTGAGGATTTATACCAGGATTTGTTAGTGTGAAATATGACAAGTACATTTTTTGTGAAATGATAGTTTTAAAGAAAAATTTTATAGAGTAACGATCTGATATAATCCCTTACAGGTTGATTAGTGATTTCAGAAGTAGTAGTGGGAAGTCATTAGTCAATCTGTGAGAGGCATATCTAGGTGAGGGTGTGACACCCAGATTTAGCAAAACATGAACATAAATACAACCGAGCAGAAGTGTACATGATATCACTGTGGTTGAGGTATTAGCCTCATGTCGTGTCATGGTAAATGTCCTAGTTGGTGCCATAGGCCTTCTTGATTAAGCCCTGATGATCTTGTTCCTCGACCTCTCCCCTGACCTCGGCCCTGTGGAGCCGCTGCAAAACTCATCCTAGCATCCGGTGGAGCTACAATGCTTGTACCAATTTGATGTGTCTGTGCTTGTCATGTTATGTTGGAACATTCTTTGGAGAAATGACCCTCTTGGCCACATCAGTAACATAATGTAGTCTCAAACTTGCATGGACCCTTATGTGGCTTCCCGCATCTTGCACAAACGGATCGGCTCGACTCTAAACTCGGCCATTTTCCCATTTCGAGCCCTGACTTGACTTTACTCCAAAACTTATTATTCTTCTTCTTCGAGATTTTCTTTTTCCTATGTTCTCCTAAGGTTGCAGTTGCAAAAGAGGTAAGACTGAGCCTCCTTGGATCTATAGCCCTAGGAACTACTAATGTTCCTGGGCGTGCCGATCGAGGTGATACTAGTCCCCCGATAATTGTGGCCGCCTCCATCTTTCTGGTAGCATCAACTATGGCATGAAGATTTTCTCTCTGCTGCCATGATTAGTGATGAGTACCTACTATGAAGTCTCATGACATGTCTTCTGGCTTTCTTTCTGTGTCGTATGTCTGACCCACATGCTACAGTAGATCGGTGAACCAGTTCGTATACTCATCAACACTTATATCATTAATTTGTCGAAGTTGCTCAAACTCTAACATCTTCAATTTCCTTGAACTGTCTAGGAATGCCCACTCTGTAAATTCAGCAGAAACTATTCCCAAATCATCTACTCTACCCTAGGCTCTATGTAGACTCTATACCATTAAAGACCTTTTTGCATCGGAGTCTGAATCCAGCCATCTATATCGCTCTACTATCATATGCCCCCAGCTCATCTGTTATTATCTTGACTGCCTTGATATACTCAAATGGATCGTCTCCCTTTTGTACTTGGGAGCATCTAATTTTAGGTAGTTTGTCATATTTCTCTTGCCACTACTCCTAGAAGATGCCCTAAGTGACTATAGCGGTGGGGCAACTGGTTCTATATGTTGACTCTAACGAATTTAAGTCAATTGTCTAAAATAATGATGCAAAACAAAATGAATATATTTTATGCTTGTTGTGTCTCATTATTACACAGATTTAAATCCTTAAAGATTTTGTTATGTTGATCTACAAATCAATGCAGGATATGCAAGATTTTCTAATGCCAGATTTTCTGTATAAACTTGATATATGCAAATCAATGAAAGATATTCTAATAACAGATTTTTTTGTACTAAGTTGATCTGCAAATCAATGCAAGATCTTTATTGACAGATTCTGTGACAAGGGATTCTTAGCTTCCTATTTTCAGACTTAACAGAATATGTTTTAGAATTTAAGTTTGCAGAATCCGATTCCAAGATGATTTTAAGGCAGAATTAGAGATCACTCATACAGCAAAAACAGAGCCAGAATTGGAACCTAAAGTCGAACAAAATCTGCAGAAATCAGAAGCAGATTTGATGAGATATTCACACCAAAAGTTCAGCAGCTCTTCAACTATAAAAGGGGCTGCACATTGTTGGAATAAAAATGTAGAAAATTGCAGAAATCTGATCAGACTAAGTGAATCATCTAGAGCAAATCTTTGAGCTATCATTCGAGCAAATCAACAGAAGGGCAAAGTGTTGATCGATCAAAATCAGAACACACAAAGCTTCATCAGCACAAAAATTCTCTCAAACTCTTAGCTTTGTTATATTTTATTTGAGAGTTTTTGTTATACTAACTTTAAATTGTTTCTCTTAAGTTAAGTAGTATTATACTAAGAGTATGCGATATACTCAAACGTATTAGTGTGGGATAATCAATTTTATTACTGGGATCTGAGTTGTCTAGATAGTAGCAAGGTTAGCTACGGGTTAGAAGAGAAGTTTACTTCTTCTATATTGTATTCTAGGACTCTAAGGGAGGTGAATAAAATTGATTGAAATCCTAAGGGTTGGACGACCCCTAGGCGGAGACGTAGGCTTATTAGAAGCTGAACTTTGTAAACATATCGTGTGTTTTGTCTACTTT
>CAOGCB010106049.1:0-15826 GCA_948266635.1 Cnidoscolus chayamansa
CCTCGCACTTTCAGTTTTGATATCCTCAAGTTTCGGTGTCCGGTCTGCTCCTGCGTGCATCTTAATTTTCTCTTTACAAATTAAACTACGGAGGATAAGCATATGTATATATCATATTAGTTGCTAGCTAATACGTTATTAAATTAATCATAATTTATATTATAAAACGTTATTTTTTCAATCAATTCAATATATAACTCACTTTGTAAGAATTTTTCCGTCATCTTCTTCTTCATCGAGTCTCATGGCTTCTCTACTTCCAATAGACTTCAATTTCCACGGTTGATACAAAGGATCCGACATATTTTATTCACTTTGGCATTATATGATTGTGTTAATTGTTTGCAGGTTAGAAGCAAAACAATAGGTGATGATGATGATGAAATCTACCAAACTGAGCTTCTTCAGTTGTTCTTCCAGGAAGATGAGGTTTTAAAATTTATTTATTTATTTATCAAAATATATAATAATAATAATAATAATAATAATTGATTGATGCCGCCGTTATTAATTTAATTATTTTATGGGTTGGGTTGGGTTGGGTTTGGTCAGATAAGGGTGTTTTTTGAGAGACTAGATGAAGAACTGAACAAAGTGAACCAGTTTTACAAGGCTACAGAAAGTGAGTTGCTTCAGAGAGGAGAGCTTCTTAACAAGCAGCTTCATATTTTGTCAGATCTTAAGCAACTTCTCAACAACCGCCAGCCTTCTTCTTGCTCATCTTCCCACCGCAACTCTGGTAAACTTCCCTCCTCCTTTAATATAATAATCAAAAAGAATTTTCCATAAAATTTAGGACTAAAGATCTTCACAAATTACAAACTAAAATGTGTATATATTAAAGTTATTATCTTTTTATGAGAAATTGGTCCGATATGGAGTGGATGCCATCAGCTATAGGGATGGTTTTATTAGCTTTTTGCATGCTTTTTATTTAAAGAAGACTCAGTTCTGTCGTTATTCCTTAATTAATAATTTGCAATGTGCTGTGCTTTTTCGGATTTTTTTTTTCCTTTCTGTTTTTAGCAGGGATTTATTCTGTATATAAAAATTGAACGATGGAGAAAAAAGAGTTCTATAATTTATTCGTAATAAAGTTTATTCTTTTTTTTAAAAGGGAAAAAAGAGAAATGTGAATGTATAGAGACAAATGCTAAATGCTTTTCAAACACATACTCGTTTTCTTATAATCTACGAAACTCTCTTTTTTTTTTTAATGTAATCAATAACTGAATCTTCCTTTGCAAGAATCCGACCATTTTAAATTTAATTATCAGTAGGAATCAATTCATTCTTATCGGACCATGCATTGAGTTTCTTTAATTTAAGAACCATACTAATTTTACATGGATCCTGATAATTAATAAACGCAGAGACGACCGCCAATGGATCAAATGACAACTCTGGAGAATTCTCAAAAACTGATGAAATAATCGCAGCACTGGAGAAAAATAGAGTCAGTTTTATCAGTTCAGCGACAAGGTTTAAAGGGAAACCTAAAAACATGGCCCTGAGAATAGACATCCCTGCTTCCACACCACGACGTACAGTTTCAGCTGTCACTGCAATGCTCTGTCAGGATTTGGTTAACAATCCTCTGAAGGAAGCAGCTCCTGGAGAGCTCATTAACAGAAGGAAGATCCAGCATGCTGAGAAGATGATCAGAGGAGCATTTTTGGAGCTCTATAGAGGCCTTGGACTCCTAAAAACTTACAGGTTATTTATGACTAGCGTCTTCTTGATTAATTATTTCATCTTGAATTAGAGATAATTATTCGTTCTATACTTCCCATTAATTTTTTGCTCTTATTTTTCTGTCAAAATTGTCGTTGAAGTTGATAATTAATTAGACAATTTATTATAAGTTGATATGCATGCCAGTTCATGAAGTGCTCGACGTAAGGCTCACGTCACGTTATCTATTGAGGGGTTGATGATGCCGCTGTTTTGACAATTGAAACCTAAGATTCCAGATATTACTTGTTGAATTTATTCCATCAGTTCCCACAAACTCTTATTGTCGATTAATTTACTCTTATTTATTTATTTGGTTATGTTAGAATTCAATTTATTCAATTAACTTCTTATATATTTCTATTCTTATCCTACTAAATTAAGGACGTGGGTTTTTGCACGCCTAGTTGCTATTAAAATTTTCTTTTCTCTTTATTACCTAATTCTGATCTTTTTACTATTTCCGAGATGCAGCTCACTCAACATGGTGGCTTTTACCAAAATACTCAAGAAATTTGATAAGGTAATCAATGTATATATAATATATCACAGCTAGCTACTCCAAAATATTTTTGCAGGGAAAGAAAATTCATAATTGGTAAATTTCTATCCAAACAAGCAGGTATCAAACGAGCAGGCATCAGCAACTTATCTAACAGCAGTGAAGAGATCACACTTCATTAGCTCTGATAAGGTAGGATATTATCTTCCCATGATACCAATTTAAAATTCACATGACTTTTGGTTCTTATATTTTCACCACTAAACAAAATCAGAACTTTTTTTTGGCAAATGCAATAAACCACGACTTCAAGTTTCAGTGGGTTAAAAAGGTTATGCATTTCTTTTTAGTATTGGGAGTGATGGTTTTGTAGTAATCATTAAGTGTGATATTAATATATTTGGTTGATAAGGTTGTTAGACTAATGGATGAAGTGGAGTTCATATTCACAAAGCACTTCGCCAACAATGACAGGCCAAAGGCAATGAAGTTCCTTAGACCCCAGCAGCGCAAGGACTCTCACATGGTCACCTTTCTTGTAGGTAATCGAATAATATAAAGATTCAATTTTGCTACCGAGAGAAGTTAGATGTAGAGTGCAATATCTGATACGGATATTCAGGAATATTCTGCTTATTTGCAGGCTTGTCTACAGGCTGTTTTGTTTCCCTCTTCAGCGTATATGCAGTCTTGGCATATATGTCCGGCGTTTTTAGCCCCAGTATTGAAAGATCATATGTGGAGACTGTCTACCCTGTTTTCAGGTGCTTATTCTCTTCGCCTATTTTGTAATAAGACCAATTACGCATGCTAGAACTTAAGGGTTGGTGTGATTTCCTCCAGTGTGTTTGCGTTGTTAAGCTTGCATTTATTCATGTATGGCTGCAACCTCTTCATGTGGAAGAGTACAAGGATAAACTACAATTTCATTTTTGAGTTTCCACCCAGCACAGCCCTCAATTACAGAGATGCCTTTCTCATTTGTACAACTTTCATGACCTCTATTGTGGCTGCTATGGTAATCCATCTTCTCTTAAGGGCTGGTGGCTTTCAGCCAAGCCAAGTTGATGCCATTCCTGGAATTCTCTTCCTAGTGAGTGTTTTTTTTTTTGCCCTGTTTGATTCCTTCACAAAACTCTTATCAATTTTTAACATTCAGACTAACTAGTTTCCAACATTAATATCAGATCTTCATGGCCTTGCTAGTCTGCCCATTTGATTTCTTCTATCGGCCAACGCGTTACTGCTTCATTCGTGTTATTCGCAACATTATCTGCTCTCCATTTTACAAAGTACATTCACTTCCCATTCTCGTTTTTTCTTTTTCCATGTTCAACATATTACGTATGTAATGTAATAACTTTGAAACGTACGTCACTCCTGCAGGTTTTGATGGTAGACTTTTTCATGGCAGACCAACTTACCAGCCAGGTAATATCTCCTCATACAGTTATTATTGAATGTTTAATACTTCCAATCAATGGTCTGTTTCCTACATTTTCAACTATTATGTGATTTTCCATTTGCAGATTCCGCTGATGAGGCATTTGGAATCCACGGCATGCTACTTTCTAGCTGGGACTTTTCGAACACATAGATATGAAACCTGCAACAGTGGAAGGCTATATATGGAGCTAGCTTATGTGATTTCGTTTTTGCCATACTATTGGCGAGCAATGCAGGTAAAATCGTTTGACGGAATTGGAGAATTTCTAGGACAAATTTTCTTCGCAAGCTAATTCATTTTCTTTTCTATGGAAGTGTGCAAGACGATGGTTTGATGAATGTGACGTGAACCATTTAAAAAACATGGGAAAGTATGTTTCTACGATGGTGGCATCCGGTGCCAGGCTTACTTACGCTAGGCAGGCGAATTACCTATGGTTTGGTATAGTGTTGGTCACTTCTGCTGTTTCTACAGTTTATCAGTTGTACTGGGATTTTGTCAAGGATTGGGGCCTTCTCAACCCAAAATCCAAGAACCCTTGGCTAAGAGATGACTTGATTCTAAAGAACAAGAGCATCTACTACATTTCCATCGTGAGTTCTTTTCCAAGTAAATCCTGGTTGATTTCTTTTCCAGTCATTAAAGTTGTCAACAGACTAAAAATTTGAATTGCAGGCCTTGAACATAGTTCTGAGAGTTGCTTGGGTGGAGACTGTAATGGGGTTCCGTTTCAATGTTGTTGAGTTACGAATGTTGGATTTTTTCTTGGCTTCTTTAGAGGTTATTCGGCGAGGCCATTGGAATTTCTACAGGTTGATATCTGGTTATTACCCCGTGACTTTTAGAATGAAAAAAAATAAAAAATCAACCTAATAGTTTCTAAATTTTATTTAACAGATTGGAGAACGAGCATCTGAACAATGTCGGCAAGTTCAGGGCAGTGAAGACAGTTCCCTTACCATTCCGCGAGACAGATTCAGATGGATAAAGGATGAAACTTATAGAAAATTTAATTGAAGTCCCTGACAAATTCATATTGGGGGAAGCCCCCCTAGCATGCTGACAATAAGAGCATTCAATGCTATGCTGATCCACATCTTGTAATGAAAAAAAGTGTAATTATCTCAATCATTCTTCACAGATTCGATTAAGTTCGAGTTGTATAGCCCCCCAAGTATATTGAAGAAGTAGAGTATGATAACATGTTAAGTTTTGTACATTTGGAAACTGTAACTTCAATTCAATTCTTTCCCTTTCCCTGAAGTAATGAACTTGAAGAGTACTGGTTGCTAGAAGATGAAAATGAAGAGTACATTATCAATACAGTGTTCAGATATTGAGGCCACTATGAAGTTGGCGAACCTGTAATGTATTGCTGGTCGCAGCCTGTCTAGGAAAGCTTGTGAGTGCTGCCTCTTTGTAGCTTACGAGGTGTAAGAAAATAAAATCAGTAGCAATCACTCAACTCCAGATTGTTGTCTCGTTAAAGCTTCTGATAATCTCTTTGAGAGACAGAAAGCTGTAGACTGGATAGTAATCATAGGGTTCACACCAATGGCACTAGGGAGAAGACTTGCATCACAAACATATAGGCCTTCTGCTTCCCAAGTCTCACCGTTCTCATCAACTGCACCTTCTTTTTCAGTAATCCCCAACCTGCAGCTCCCCATTTGATGGGCAGATGCATAGACCATCCAGTCCTGTACTTGGGTAATTGCCCCTCCAGCTACACATACTGTGTCCAAAAATTCTTCCAGCTCTTTTTTACTAATCCCTTCACATTTGATTCTCTGCCCATCACTTCGGTGCGTACCGACTTCGACAGCCCCTGCAGCTACTAGAATTCTCAGTGATTGCCGGAGCCCAGCCTTCAGATTTTCTCTGTCCGATGCATCTAAATTATAGGATATCCTTCCTTCCACCTTAACTTCACCGGCTCCCTGATCCCTGACTATGGTTATCATGTGAGCAGTTCTTGAGTATCTAACCATTCTGTTCTTTATATCAAGACCCGACTCCCAAGGAGAAATTGAAGCAAAAGATGCTGGCCCTAGTTGAGGAGTTTCTATAATGGCACTCAAACTAGAGTCTCCTGATACCACCTTATGAACTGATGTAATTATTCCTCCCTCGTAGGATTTCCCCCTGAACTCTGAATTTGACTTGGGAAAGTAACCCCAGGACATTACGACAGGATGGAGATGAAGGTTCCGACCAATGTTTGGATTCTTTAATCCACTGGTGATCAATAAAGGTGGTGTGAGAAGAGCTCCGCATGCTGAGATTGTTACTTTGGCCTCAATTTGAAACTTCATCAGTATGTTAGCGTTCAATGATTTTGCCAGCACTCCCAAGCATCTCTTTTTCTTTTTACTTCCACTCTTGTAATTATCTCCCAAAATGAATCTCTCTGCCTTGCAACCTGATAAGATTACTGCACCATTTCTAACAGCGTCAACCAGCCATGTAGAATCGGTCCCCTTCTTGTCTCCCTGTTGACAACCGTAACCACAGCTTCCACAGTAATGCATGTCTGAGGAATTTCGAGGGACTCCACTGATTTCAAGGCCAAGTTTCTGACACCCTTTTCTAAGTACTTGATTTTGAAATCCCTCCTCTACACAGTTCTCCATAACTCCAATTCTGTCACAGACAGTATCCATGGCAGCAAGATATTCAGAGCTTCCAAAAAGCTCAAGTTTATGATTCTCAGCCCATTCCTTAAGTACAGGCTTTGGTGTCTTGATACATGCAGACCAATTAATGGCAGAACCTCCTCCAACTACTGATCCTGCCAAGACCATTACATTCCCATCAGTAGTTGGAAGGATTCCTCCTGATTCATATAGCTGCTTGTAAGAAGGGCCTTCCAGACCAGAATAATCACCGGCAGTGAAATAGTTTCCTTTCTCAAGAACAACCACCTTCTGACCGGAAGTTGCAAGCATAGCGGCAGCGACACCTCCACCACAGCCAGAGCCAACAATGACAACATCACAATTGATTTTGCAGAGATCGTCTCCTGAATCTTTAGTAACTCTGAGGCCTTTCTGGACAAGATTGTTGAGAAGGGTTGAGTCAGTTTCAAGCATAGTTTCTATTATTCCTTCCTGAAGAGGCCTCTCATTTGGAGCTTGGGTTGGATTCTTATCCTTGTCTGGCTTATAGTCAATGGCTTCCCATGCTGGGTTCTCACCATTTTCGTCCACCTAACCAAAAAAATAAAGAAATTTTTTGGCTTAGTAATATTGAAATCATTTTTTTAAAATCATGAGATAAATAGAAATAGTTATATTAGAATTTACCATGATTTGTATTTATATAGTATGGGAAAAATTACTCTTAAAATACTACCAAAACTTAACTAAGAAGAACAGGGGATATAAATGATTACCCGAGAGAAGAAAACATAAAGGCAGACGACCTTAAGGAAGATGAAAGCAAGTCTGATGGGCGTCAAAAACCTGCATCTGAACCACTTCTGCAGTACCTTTTCTCTCTTATTCAAGGACATGCTTGAGAAAGTGTTGATGTAAGGCCATCTCTCCCCTAAACAAAGTGTCCCACAAAGCAAAAGTGTCCCAATTCTTGTTGAAAGAATCACTAATACAAGTCTCACCAGGATCACACTTTCTGTTATCCCCCTCTCAACCACAACCTCTGCAATCTGCGTCAAAAAGAAAAAAGAATCCTCTTTTTAGCTGCAGGACTATATAGTTAGAGTTACAGAGAGAGTTTGGGAGTTATGATGTACCTCATGAGGCAAAGGGGTCTGAGACGCAGAAGCTGCAAAGAAGTCCTGCACAGGCTTGCTTGGTGGGCTTTCCTTTTCACCAGTAGAAACAGGAGGCAACAGAGTCTCGCATACTAGCCAGTGTCTCCATTTCAACTGAAGACAACCCATGTGTGTATTTTCCCTCTGCTTTGCATCCCCTCAACAATGAATGCTTCATCTCTCTTTGGAGGTCTTTCTGTCCTCCTCATGGGTTAATTAATAGAGTGGAATATTGAGGAGGTTGGCTCATAAGTCATATCAGTGCCATTTAATTGGAAAAGTTTAGAATTATCTGATTCTGACATCGTCTCAACTAAGTAACGTTTGCTCCGATTAAAGACAAAATAATCCTTATAATTCTTATTTCCAACTTTTCATCCAATGTTAACAATGTCTTATTCTTATATAAATGCTCTTAGGTGGACTGTCTGATGACATTATCTAAATCTAAAAATAAAAATAAATTTAGAAATTATAATATATAACACATCAATATTCAAATAAAAGCTCTTATATACAGTTGGAAAAAATAAATAAAACTATGTATTGAAAGACATATAAGCATTATAAGTCTATTAATTTGAGCGAAAATAAATTTTTTTTTATGAAACAAACGAATCTTATTAGAAGCAAATTATAAAATTTTCAAAAAAATTAATTTATAATTTTTAAGGACCAGTTGGAATGTGAGAATCATATAATTTTATTGAACAATTTTTGAGGGAAAAGCAATTTCCCTTATGGGAATTGCAAGTGTGAAATCACTTGATATCATTTCCTGAATAAGAAAGTGGTAGAAAGTCATTGAAATTGGCAACTTATTTTTAAAGGCTAAAAAGCAACGTACAGCAAAGTTGGGTTCTGGAGAAGACCCGAATCAAGTTGATTGTTAGGCTCCAATGGGTTTACGTGTTAGGCAAGCATTCAAATCAAAGGTATGGTTCATGAAAAGAACCTGTAGCAACGTGCATTTCCCTTATCCAAATGCAACGTAACAAGAGGTGATGAAATCAACAGTTGGTCTTTCGAGATCATCCTATGCATCAAAATCCTTAACTCAATAATATTGTTTTTAATCATTTATAGCACACACTAGTACATAAACAGAACCCCAACGTTTCCCTCATAGCCCTGTTACCTAAACAAATGACACCACCCATGTATAAATTATATTACATTTGCCTACGGTAAGTGCCTCCACAGTGCTGGACGATCTCTTGATATCAGGAGGACACGAGATCCCAAATAGTCAAAAGAAGGGAAATACATGTCATCTGGACCAATAATTTCTTTCGCCTTTTGCGCACTCCCATAATCAACAGCTGAACAGTGCATAATGTCATCCTTCAAAGCATCGAATACGAACAGCCCAAGCCCACAAACACACATAACAAACTCTGAATTTCCCCAAACCTGTGTTATATTTGAGTATTGTGAGTGTGCATTAGATTCTGGCATAGAGTATGTGCTGACTATCTTTTGTTTGCGCAGTGACAACTGTTGCACCTGTAAACAAGGTTCTTTCTTCCCTGAAGACCTCATATTAGTACAGCCAATGTAGATCGAGTCTCCACGGGTAAAGATTGACTGCACGCTAACACCTATATAAGGTATCTTAAGCCCTATGCCAGATGGATGGCGAAAGTCTAAAACGTTAACCGCATCAGGAGTACAGAACACGCCATCATTTCCTTCAGCTTCTGCTGAAGTTACTCTGCACAGCACAAATCAACTGCTTGAGAATTTGAGGATTAGCAAGAGAATTTAGCTATAGCTTCATAATGTATGTACTTCTAAGGCAAACAATGTCAACATGCTTCATTAAATTTTAAATTATGAATCCAATTAAACAAAAGAAAAATCAAGGCATTCAACATGAGAGAAACAGACAATTGCACATTTCCATTACATCTTAAGGTATACATTAAATACTCTGGAAATAGTATATAGCTTTAGCGAACAGCTTGTAGTTGGAACCACGACACCCCCAACCATCCCCCCACCAAAACCCAATTTGGCAGCAGTTACAACCCTCCCTCCATCCTGAACCAGACTAGCTGTTAGAACTGAAAATTAAAAAAGAGAGATAGATAGAGAGAAAAAAAAAAAAGCGCTCTTTTAATAGGATTGACCATTTTAGCATTACACGTGATAACACAAACTAATATCCTTTTTAACAAAATAATTTTGATATTTAAAGAGTGGTTTGAATCAAAACCAGGTTGAATTGAAATCACATAGAAACCTTACAACCAAAACTGTCCAACACCAATTTGATCCTGGATCTGTCATATCACTTGACCAGGACAGCCCCATGATTAGTCCTACTCACAAAGCTTTCTTTCATGGACACCTTCATTTTATTTAAAAAATATATTCAAAGATCACAATTGCTTGTATCAACTACAGGCATTGCATAATATATACAATATTGAGATTGTGTGCATTAAGGATACTACCACAGACACTGTACATGATGATCAGAAGATGATTTTATATATTTTTGGCACATAATTTGTAGACAAAAAAGATCAAAGATCACCAAAGTTCTCAAGGGCTAAGTAACTTAATTTCAATTGCACAGGAAAAAATCATACTGGAAGCAGCAAGTGAACCAACAAATGCAGATGACACAAAAATATGATAACATGTGACAGCATTGAATGAAGGCTTACCTCTGCCGAACCCCACCGCCTAATTCAGCATCAGTGTTAATCACATGAAGAGCAGAGATTTTTTGACCAGACAAATAAATAGATAACAGTGATTGTTGGTTAAGAGAGTTGACATCCCACACAGAAATTTTTTCTGATTCAGCGACAACTACTTTTCCTCTGTTTCTCCACTGTAAAGGACTTGAATAATCCATTGCTAACACAGGCTTCTGCACCTCCCATTTCATTATTTGCTCTCCATCACGTATATCAAATATCTTGACAACCCTTTGAGTGCTGGCAGTAGATATGATAAGAGGACCGCATGGCCGATACCACCATTGTCGAGTTTCTGGCAATGATATGCAAGACAAAGCATTTCTTCTGCATGTAGTATTACTGGGACGGTGACCCAGTATTGTTCTTGAAGTGGTCGTTTCTCCATCCTCTATGTAAGAAGCTCGTACATCTTTGGTATAGAAATCCCACGAACAAAATCCTGAATCAATAGTATTCCCAGCAGATGCAGCCACAACATATCTTCCCGAGCATCCATCAGCACCAGGTGCACGGATTATCCAACAATCTCTCCACATATTAAGTGAGACTCCCCCTGGGGGCTTGTATACAGCCTTTTCCTGAAATATATCATACCAATCTGCTTGTAAAGTTTTGAGTATGGTCCACATGCAAATTTATTAACTGAAAAACATTGTGATTTAGCAGAAAATGCCATAGGAATTTTTCAACAAATTAAATATATAATTATGAGCAAATCAGTTAAATTCTTTAAAGTGGAAAGAAATCTGTGCAAGTTACTCAAGAATTTGCATTAATTTAGAGCCTTGCAACCAAACAAAGAGCATATCAAACAAAAACTTAGGAAAGCAGATGATTAAACAACAAAACATAACAGGAATTCACCATCAAACAGAAGTAAATAATACCAACAACAACCTCACAATTAGCAATATCATAAAAGGAGCACGATCCATCATCATGAGCAAGAAGAACAGACTCTCCCTCCGAAACAAACCATCCTCCTGTTGTGCTTTTGGTGCTTATTTGGTTTACTTGATAGACAGAAGTATCTTCAGTCTCCTCACCAATTACAACCCCTTTTCTATTTTCCTGGTCATCAAACTCATCAAGTGTCTCATCAGTTGTAAGATCAAGCTCCTCGCTACACTTGCCAACAAAAGTGTTCAATGAATCTTGTTTTCCTGAAGCTGTAGTACCGCTAGTTTCTTTAACTTCACAAGATTCAATGCCAGCCATTGTATCTCTCAGAGTTACCTTTATGTCCCCCTTATTAAGTGGAGCCAAAAAATCAATAGCTATTGAATTTTCTTCAATAGAGCTCAACAACTTATCTTGGACCTTTGACTCACAAATTGAATCAGGGAAATCAGATTCATTGCAACTCTCAGACCTTCCAGATGATTCCTTCAATAATGCTCTATTTCTAAGCACCTTATGATGAGGAAAGAGTCTTGCTTCAAGTTCCTCATTGTTCAATCCCTTTACTGAACCCTTCACCTGATCTGCTTTCTCATTTTTTCTATCCCCAACGACCTCATTCTCTCCACCTAAATTTCCAACATTTTTAGATGAATCACCTCCAACATGTCCTATTGCCTTCTCAATCCCTGAAATCTTGTTCTGAATATCTGAAAGTATCAACTTGGGTGCATCTGGATTATTCATATCCAATATTTCCTTTGTCCTCTTAATGTCAGATGCAATCCTCTTCACTTTTCCTTCCAGAAATGCAAGCTTCTCATGAAGCTTGCTCGAATATTTAACACTGGGCTTGCTGCCAGTACTCTCTTCAATCAAGTACTTCCCCTTTGAACTCTCTGAAACTCTAGTTTTGCTATCACTTCTCTCACTTGACTCGTTTTGACAATCAAATTTATCAGAATCAGACTTATCTGAGCATAACTTATCTATTACAATACTTTTTGGGATTTTGGATTCCACATTGGAACCAGAAACATCATCAACCTCACTTGATTTTATTAAGCTCGAGCTTAAATTGACCCTTTCGTGATAGTTACCATTCAGGGACCTAGATCCACTTGAATTATTATGATTTTCCTCTGCCTTAACATCATTTCGCTCAGACCCTAATTCCACGCCAAATCTACTATTTTCTTTACAATCTCTAAAGTCTCTAGTAGCAGTCTTTTTCCCTGCACTCGACACCACACGACTATCACTGTCTCCCTTAGAAACCCTAGAATCTCTAAAAACCCTAATGAACTCAGACGGGCTTGAACTCCTACCTCTCGGAACCGATGACGTAGAACACCTTACGCGCCCGTCACTGCCATGAGTCCCCGGAACAACAGCGGCGGCGGCCTTGTCGACACGCGGCACTGCGCGGATAGTGGGCTTCTGAGCCCGAAGATTGGACCTGGGATTCTCTTTAACTGAGAGTGATTTTTTGAGGGCGGAAGGGTTTAATTCCGAAGTCGAAATTGGGGTGAGGGTTTTCGCGGATTTTTGAGGTGCGGCGGTTTTGGCTCCGGCGACATTACGATCCTTTAGCCTGCGAGCCGAAGGAGCTAACATGAGGCTTTCGAAAGATTATTTACACAAATAAATCAAGTTTTGGGTAATTGAAGGGATTCAATAGCGAACAGTTTGCGTATATAGAGAAATGAGTCGATTATCTACGCAATTATGAGTTTTAAATTGAACGATTTGATATTTCGGCGGGAAATTAGATTTTATTTCAAAACAATCCATCAAGCAAATAAGGTTTAAAAAGATAAATAAATAAATAAAAATAAAAGGTGGTTGCTATTGATGGCGTGGGCCACCACCACCTCCGATTTCCTAATGAAATTGGACATTCCATTTCTGTTTGGGGCTTCTCCATTGCCACAAAAGTTGTGAAGCTGAATAACGCCCCATGGGTTCTTTAAGCTTGCTTCTTCTCCCCCCGACGTTTCTCTCTCACTCTTCTTCTTCCTTTCCTGCCAATTGTGTGCTTCATGGGAATTTTCACTCCCTTACAAAACCAATTCTCCCTCATCTTTTGCCTGCTCCCCATGCCAAGAGAAGTGTTCTTGTGAGATCCGCTCTGGATGAGGTGTCTGTCCTCGATCCTCCTCCTTTTTCTCAAACTGATAAGGGCAAAACTGAGATCATTGCTTCTTCGAAGCTCAAATTGCTGGTTAGTCTCCTGATTTTGTGTTTTAGTTTGTTTAATCTCTTCTACTTGACTGCCTATGGCTTTCAATTCACTTTCCCCAGTTAATTTCTGGTTCCGATGCTTAATATACTTGTCTTCACTGGTCTTAGGGTAATTAAATTTAGAAGGGTTTCTTTTGGAAATTTCTTTTTTTTTTACAACTTACTCTGCGAAATACTTCTCGTGCTGGCTAGTCGCGTTGTGGGTAAGGCTTTAATTTGGTTTGCTGTTGCTTAGTTACTCGGTTCAATAGGTAGCATATAATTTTATCATTTACTTTGTGGCCCATAAATTTGATTAGAATACGCAATAAGGAGTACTTAATGCATTAAATCATTTGATT
The DNA here is from genome assembly GCA_948266635.1 of Cnidoscolus chayamansa. Lineage (NCBI taxonomy): Eukaryota > Viridiplantae > Streptophyta > Magnoliopsida > Malpighiales > Euphorbiaceae > Cnidoscolus > Cnidoscolus chayamansa. The sequence goes on from CAOGCB010106049.1 coordinate 13,658, forward strand.
TTAATAAGACGCCATGACATGATACTATGATAGAGTTTCTTACTTGTGCCATGCTAAGTGATGCTATGATAGAGTTTTACTTCCATCTGAGCTTATAACTTGCACACCCTTTGTACATGAAATCTTCCACGCTCCGCTCTTTCAAGGAGGTTGGGACAATAAAGCTTCACTTACGGACCGGAATATGGTATTGAACATGTATGGTGCTATCTGACTAGAGATTCTAAACAAGGAAATCAATGCTGCTTGGTGTGTGTGAGGAATCTTTACGCAAGCGCAGGCTTCCATGGGGAATGTCAAAACCTTTCTAAAGTATTTCCAAGTGTGACAATTGACAAAAACCCAATATTAATCTATATGATTTCAGAAGATATAAACCTCCTTAATAATGATTTTTTATTGTTCTTCAGCTTCTCATATACCAATGCAGATGTTATTTATTTATTTAGAGTTCCATATAATTTTTTTTATGCTCTTGAATTTTGATTGAAATTTTCAGCCTAAAGATGAGGATGGTTTCAGAGCTAATTCATAACAAGCATTAGGATGCCTATGTTGTCATATAAACCTCCCCTTCTTTTTTGTTTCAATGGTTCTTATTCTATCAATTGCAGAGTATCGTTTCTGGTCTGAACAGAGGCCTTGCTGCTAGTGAAGATGATCTGCAGAAGGCAGATGCTGCTGCAAAGGAACTTGAATCTATTGGAGGACTAGTAGATCTCTCAGATGATATTGATAAGCTGCAAGGAAGGTGGAAGCTGATATATAGCAGTGCATTCTCATCTCGCACCTTGGGCGGAAGTCGTCCTGGACCTCCCACTGGAAGGCTGCTTCCTATAACACTAGGCCAGGTGTGCTATGACAATTATCTGTTATTTTGATTGCTATATTTACTATATATCTTTACTTAAGAGTGTTTTCAATGTCTGTAATTTTCACCTCACGGTGTGAAGTTCCGCGAGCATCAGTTAATCATCTACAATAAGACACACTCCAAGCATGTTGAAAGTGGCCGCTTAAAATGATTTTAAACCTATATTTTGAGGACCTGAAATTTTATATTTTGCTCTTGAAGAAAAAAGCAGTTGTATAACAGCTGGTCATGTCAATGTTCCCAAGCCATTTCTAAGTTTCGATGCATTTATTATTTGAGCTTAAGCAAGCATAAATACAGGATACAATCTGCTGTAAATTACTGGTTGCAATTTACCCTGCCTTCTGAGCGTGTCTTTGGTTTCATTGATTAGGTCTTTCAACGGATTGATGTATTAAGCAAAGATTTTGACAATATAGTAGAACTTGAATTAGGTGTTCCATGGCCTTTGCCACCAGTTGAAGTGACTGCCACATTAGCCCACAAGTTTGAACTCATAGGTTGGTGCTTCTCACTCATTGAACATCACCTTTTTCTTTAGATTTTTTTTTTTAATTTCTTTATTGTGCTCAGTGTCCACCTATTATTGTCGTGTAAAATCCTTTATCATGAGCTAGTGAATAATATAGTTTGGTTGCTTGTGCTTTTATTGAGAGTAGGATCTGCAAAGGTGAAAATAACATTTGAGAAAACAACTGTGAAGACGACAGGGAACTTGTCCCAACTTCCTTCTTTAGAAATTCCTCGAATTCCCGATGCATTAAGGCCTCCATCCAATACTGGAAGTGGTGAATTTGAAGTTACCTATGTTGATGCTGATACCCGTATCACAAGGGGAGATAGAGGCGAGCTGAGGGTTTTTGTGATCTCTTAACTGCTGGTCTCTTTCTCTCTCTCACTTCTGTATATCAAAAGCATTGGTTTATCTTTTGGTTCTGTTTTTCCATTATTATATTATTGTTATTATTTTGTTCACATTAACAAAGAAACCACTGTACATACTGTAAAATTTACATTTCACATGTTAAATAGACGTGTTAACTTGCTCGTTAGGAATGTTCATGAGTTGGATTTTTGCAGGTATCCAATCTCACCGAATCTTAGTAGGACTGATTTTGGTAATGAATAATTAGGTTTTGTGTATTAAATAATTCAATCTGGGATGGATTTGAGATGGGTTTGGATTTTATATATTAGAAATTTGTTATTTAAATTTATTTATATAAATAAGTAAATATATTTTATATATTTTTATAATAATATTTATTTTTTTAATAAGCGATAATTATATCCTT
>CAOGCB010106354.1:0-11544 GCA_948266635.1 Cnidoscolus chayamansa
GAGTAATAAAGAAGATCCCAAGTGGGTAGAAAAACTAGTCAACAATCTCACAGAATCCAAGCTGGATACAGTCCACTCATTTATTGCTCTCCTTAACAGATCTTAGAACTGTTTCCTTAATCTCCCAACAACTTGCGTGTAGAAAACTATAGATTCCTAAAACAAGAATTATCTCAGAATCTACTTCAACTCTACCTCTATTAATCATACAATTTAAACCCACCTAGCTAGCTAGTTACTACTCGTAGATTGTGGTATAGTCATGGCTGTTGAGCAATCTGAGGTTGAGGCTCCGGTGGAGATGACGGTGGCTGAGGAAGAGGAGGAGCAATGCCCTGTCCGACAGGTGGAGCTAACTGTGCCAAAAACTGACGATCCCAGCATGCCAGTTTTGACATTTAGAATGTGGGTTCTGGGTCTTGCTTCTTGTGTGATATTGTCAATTGTGAACCAGTTCTTCTGGTATAGGACACAGCCAATTAGCATCACTTCCATTTCTGCACAGATTGCTGTGGTGCCTTTGGGTCATTTGATGGCAAGAACGCTTCCTAAAAGATTGGTGTTTGAAGGGACTAAATGGGAGTTCTCATTGAATCCAGGACCTTTCAACGTGAAGGAACATGTTCTTATCACTATATTTGCTAATGCAGGAGCTGGAGCTGTTTATGCTACTCATGTACTCAGTGCTGTCAAACTGTTCTACAAGAGAACACTCGATTTTATTCCTTCCTTCCTTCTTATGCTTACCACTCAGGTTTGTTCAACTGATTGAAAGCTCAGTTTTCTATGATTTCTGCACATGTATGGATTGATCTAACCTTTTGAATCTTTTGCAGGTTCTGGGTTTTGGGTGGGCTGGAATTTTCAGGAAATTTCTAGTGGAGCCAGGCGAAATGTGGTGGCCAAGCAATCTGGTTCAGGTCTCATTGTTCAGGTATCTATACACGATTCTAATATTATTTAATCATTAGAGATTATTAGCATATTTCAATCCCTGCAGGGCTCTGCATGAGAAAGAGAAAAGATCAAGAGGAGGATTCACTCGTAACCAGTTCTTCCTCATAGCCCTTACATGCAGTTTCGCTTACTATGCATTTCCAGGCTATCTCTTCACTATGTTAACATCTGTTTCTTGGGTATGTTGGTTTGCTCCCAAATCAATTCTAGTTCAGCAACTTGGTTCAGGCATGCAGGGCCTGGGAATTGGTGCTCTAGGGTTTGACTGGTCTACAGTGGCTGCATACCTTGGAAGCCCACTTGCTAGTCCATGGTTCGCCACTGCTAATGTTGCTCTTGGATTCTGTCTTGTAATGTATTTGATTGTACCCATCTGTTACTGGCTCAACATCTATCATGCCAAGACCTTCCCTTTGTATTCTAATTATCTTTTCCAAGGAAATGGTCAAGAATACGACATTCCAAGCATTGTAAATTCCAAGTTTCATCTTGATAGGAATGCTTATGCAAGTATTGGACCTGTGCATCTAAGCACTTTTTTCGCTATTACCTATGGATTTGGATTTGCAACACTGCCAGCCACAATTATGCAGGTCTTTCTTTTCAATGGAAGGTAGCCTCCGAATCTTCCCAAGTTACCCAGAAAGCAGAAAACCCTTTTGCAGAACTCGGAAAGATGTCAATAATTTGTGTTCGTTTGCACTTGTTGATTGCAGAGATCTGTGGAATCAAAGCAAAAGGGCATTTGGAGGAAAAAGCAAAATGGATGTACATACAAAGCTTATGCAGAAATACAAATCGGTTCCTTCATGGTGGTTTCTTATCATCCTCGTAGTAAATATTGCTGTTGTAATCATCACTTGTGAATATTACAATGCGACACTTCAATTGCGTTGGTGGGGTGTTCTGCTAGCTTGTGCCATTGCTCTTTTCTTCACCCTCCCAATTGGGATTATCTATGCCACCACAAACCAGGTAAAACAAGAAAAGCTCATCATCTGTGCATATATTCAAGTGGTCCAATGGGATTTTAACTTCAAACGATTGCTTTACTTCAATCGTCACAGGCACCAGGCTTGAACATCATTACAGAATACATCATAGGGTACATTTTCCCAGAGCGCCCAGTTGCTAATATGTGTTTCAAGGTCTATGGATATATCAGCATGACTCAAGCTCTAACCTTCATACAGGACTTTAAGCTGGGTCACTACATGAAGATTCCACCTAGGTCCATGTTCATGGCACAGGTTAGCTACTTAATCTTTTCTTTCAATCTGAACTTGTCTAAGAGTATGGAAAAGCTAAGCATGTCTCATTTCAGGTTGTAGGAACACTTGTATCTGTGATTGTATACCTACTAACTGCATGGGGGATGATGGAGGCCATACCTGATCTCTGTGATAGATCCAAGTTGCCCAAGGACAGTCCATGGAAATGCCCAATGGACACAGTGTTCTTTGATGCCTCTGTCATATGGGGGCTTGTTGGTCCACGCAGAATCTTTGGAAACCTTGGTGAGTATGGGATGATCAATTGGTTCTTTGCTGGTGGAGTGGTTGCCCCTGTCTTAGTCTGGCTTGCTCACAAGGCTTTCCCAAGCAAGAAATGGATTCGTCTTATCCACATGCCTGTGCTGCTTGGTTCCACATCAATGATGCCCCCAGCTACTGCCGTGAACTTCACTAGTTGGATAACTCTTGGATTCCTCTCTGGCTTTGTCTTTTTCCGATACCGTCCAAATTTGTGGAAGCGCTATAACTATGTTCTCTCTGGTGGTCTTGATGCCGGAACAGCCTTTATGACGATATTGATATTTTTCAGTTTGAGTTACCGGAACATCCAACTGGATTGGTGGGGAAGCAGCTCAAGTAACCCAGAAGGGTGTCCCATAGCTAGCTGTCCAACAGCCAAAGGCGTCCTTGTAGATGGCTGCCCAGCTTTCTAACCTCTTGCTTCTTTAGAACAATTAGCTTTCTTGTCAATATGTAAATATTTCGTTGGGGATCTGTGGATTATATCTGTGTTTCTTTTAGCTGTAAAAATTTGCTTTAGCACACTGTTTCACTTTCTAAAATGCCTTCATAGCAGATGCTCTCGATCATGAAATCAAAATGAATATCTGTATTCTCAAGGTTACAGCAGACAAAGCTACCTGTTTAATACCTCCTACAATTAACTATGATAATGGACTATGTATGGCATGTAAGGTTAACAGGACACAGGGCAGGATTCACCAAGGGGGCATCGGGAGCAACTGCCCCCATTGACCTCGAAAAATCCTATGTAGTGTTTGTGTTTTTGATGCGGACAAAAATAAAAATCAAGCAATACGAGAAGAAACAACCACAATACACATAGTAGGAAGGCATATATTTTTCACATATCTTCGTGCAATGGAAGAGGAGAGTATATATATTAACAATTCCTAACAATCGTTCTGCTAATTTCAAAAACAAAAAAGGAATGAGCAGAAATAGAAACAAAAAACGACAAAAGAGAATGAGAAAGAAATATATAGAATATGACCGTTCTAGCTGAACTATCTGAACAACCGAGCCACTGGCTGAATAATCCGAGTAATTGAACTAATTGTTGAGTAACCAAATTACTGGATTGAACTAATGGCTGAGTAACCAAATAACCGGATGATTGGCCGATCAAACTGAGCAACTAGACTACTGGCCAAGTAATCGAGTAACTGAATCACTGGACTAGGCACTGTATTATTTACTTGTTACCTTAATCCACACCGCTATATTTATCTTCAGCATATCACGCATCAACTTTTATAATTGTGTTAATTCTTAAATGTGTTTTGATAATTTTGTTAATTTTAAATTTCTCTCATTGTTGATTTAATAATTTATTCTAAATTTATTTATATGCATAAGTACTTATTTTTATTTATATATTAAAATTTCATCTACTTTTTCGTCCTGCAGTGTAGATAAGTTATTTATTCTAAATTCTAAGTTATTTTTTTATTTATACAAATATATATGTGCTGTGTGCATCACCCACACAAACAAAATTTTCTGCAGATGCTAATGGACAAGAAAGTTTTATGGTCTACATAATCAGCTTAGTTGATGGTTATATGCCTAAGAATTCTTGTGTTTCTTACAATTCCCTATAGAGTAAGCACTAGAAAATCATGCAATCCTCAGCTATATGAATTGAGAATGTTAAGCACATTAAGCTATTTTGTACAGGGTCAGATGGGGGGGTGGGGGGTGGGTAATGGGGATCTATAATGTAGAAGAGGGAAGAAATGGTTGTAGTACATTACTTTCTTGCAAATTTATAATCACGATTTGAGCTTTAACCATTTGTACATAAAATTTAATAGTGATGATTAATAATCAGAAGAATGAAGATTGTTCATTGAGCAAATTCAGTTGTGCAAGTACCTTAGCAGCTAATGATTTCATGCTCCCACTTCCTCTCTGTGTTATGTCAACTAAGGACATTTGAGCAGAAGTTCCATATTTTTGCTTGAATTCTACTAGTCCGAAGATCCTTTCTAAAGCCTTCAGCGTCTTCTCCTGCAAGCTGGCAGAAGGCGAACTCAACAATTTTATAATGGGGACAATGGCATTTGCTTCAGCAAGCACCTTACTACCACATTGCAGCCTTTCACCATCAATCAATGTTAAAAGTGCATCTAAAGAAGCTTCACAGGCTCCAGTATCTGTCTCTCCGAGCATCCTTACTAGAGGTTCCAGAGCATTGGCCTGCAAAATGCAGAAGGAAGATTCCACTGTGCAAATGCCCAAGTGTACTGGACAGCATTTAATAGGTGCTTTCAAGCAGAACCAGGAAAGCCATCGCATTTTCACTTGATTGCTCAAGGCACTGGAACTTTCAGAAAACTGTTTAAGTGAAATGGCTGCATTTTGTTTGGTTAAAGTGGTTCCACAAACCAGCAACTCTACTAGTACTGGAATGATGCCAATTTCTGCTACTCTCTTCTGCCATTCTGAATTTGATGGAGTAATGAAACGGCAAAGAGCTGCAGCAGCATTTTCTGTTATTTGAATTCTATACGAGGCATTTCTGCCTTCATGAGCGAGACAAGAAGAAATGACATCAAGTGCTCCAGCATCTAGAAGCCAGACAGTTATCTGTGGCTCCATAGGGAGATTAGAGATAATACCCATGGCTGCAGCAATCTCTTCCATATCGTTGGAAGTTCTAATGATCTCGAGCAATCTCTCAATGCATCTCTGACCCACATGCTCTGATAAGGTGTTCTGATCACCATCTTGTGTCAAGCAACAGAATAGCTTCACAGCATTTCCCCGTACAATTTGGTTATCTTGGTCACACAATTGAACCAATACTTGAAGGGCAGAGAGCTGAAAAGTATATTTATGTGTGGACCAGGGAAAAGTAAGAGCAAGCAATAAAGTAAATGAATTGTATTTGAAACAGATGAGGTCAAAAGATTTTAACCAGGCAAATATAAAAAGGTTGTGTAGATTCAAAATGAAAGAGATGAGGATAAATAAACTGAATGACTTGGAATTTATTTGGTTCATTTCGTAGTTCCAGATTCATGAAGGGAGATCTAAATGAAATCTACTAGACCAAAAACATAAAAAAGAAAAAAAAAATAAAAAGCTACACAAATTTTCTAATGCTTTCAATGTAAATGAGCAATTTAACCATAAATGCCAAACATCGCAGAGGAATGATCATTACACATGCTAAAGGATCTTATCCATGTAACTTGTAAGATGAAAGTACCAAATGCAAACCACAGCTAAACTTTCCAAGTCTCATGCTAGAAGTTCGCTCAACAAACACATACCTGTCTCAATTTTTCCCTTATTTCTACGCTCAAAGGAGAGTGGCACAGTGCAAGAAAAGTTTGGAGAATACTTTTTTGGATGTTAGGACCTGTGAAGGAAATAAGTGAGAAGAGTTTAAAAATATCTTCCTCAGATTCCAGCAATAAGACCTGCTTGCCATCCGCTACTTGATCCATAGTCGATTTGGCAAGGTGCATAATTGTGGCAGCAACCTTTTCACGCAAACTTTGTGACAATAAGCTGTTACGATAAAGAAGTTCAAACAGTGATCGAACTGCACCTTCTCTGATCAACTGGAGGCCATTTTGTGGTACATCTGAAAGGTTGTATAGAGCTTCAATAGCCACCTTTTTCACTTCCAAATCATCATGTGTAAGCAATTGTAGAAGGGGTTCCAATGCCCCATCTTTAAATAAAGATACCTTATTGTGGTCAGTCAACTCAATCTCAGACAATGTCTCTGCCATCATTATCCTAATATCTTCTTCCCCTGCTACGACAATACAACAACAACAACAACAACAAAGCCTTAGTCCCAAACAAGTTGGGGTCGGCTCCCTGCTACGACAATAATCTGTATTATATATAAAAATGCAGATGGTGGAAGAAACAGGTAAAATGAAAGAAGTATACCAAGTATTAGAGCATAGATGAAAGAGGACTTTCGAAAATTCTAATTACATATATGTACATAAATACATACATATATATGTGAGCCTATACATGCATTCATGTTTACAATGAACCAAATATATATAAATTCTGCATTCCAAGTATATATAGGTTGTGAGTTATATTTTTCTATTATATGTCTGTCTTCATTACATGATTAAGCTAATTGACGTTTGCCAATTTATAAGATCAGTTGATAGTTTGAGGTAAGAAACAAGGCCTAAAATTCAGATGGTACATATTTAATTTTCTCTTTTTCTTGAACAAACAGTAGCTATTAAACCAAGTAAAATACTCTCTCTCTCTCTCTATATATATATATATACATATTTATAATATTTTCAACACAACTATGCATGTGCTAAATAATCACAATCACATATAATATGCATAACAAAAGGTCTAGTTACAAATGACAAATAAGGAGCAATGAAAAATTTGTCAAATTAAAACTTGCACAAATACCCGAAAGCAGATTTCAAATCACAAACATGCAATGTAAAATGACCTAAAAAAGGGCACCTTTTATTATATTCTTTAATGAAGAAGCACCACAACAAAAACATACCTGCGGAAAGAAGTTGCAGTAATGGTTTGAAGTAGTTTGCCTTCGCCATCTCTACAACATTTTGATTGCAAAAAGACAGATTGTCTAAAAGCTCTTCTGCATTTTTGGCAGCTTGATTGTCGTTGCTGTTTGACGCAGTTACTAAGAGAAATATGCAGCTCTGGATATTTCCAATGGAATGTTTCACCAGATGATTCCTCGATAGGTCTAATAACAACTGCAAAGCTAACTTACTTTCCTCAATCTGACGAGCAAGTGAACGGACAATGAACTCAAGTGCATGATCAACTTTAGCAATTGCTTCCTGCCAAAATGGTAATCTCAAGATGAGAAAATATCAAACAGTAAAACATCTCTCTTTTTCCCATCAGACAAACAATCAGACTTTCGTTATTTATTTCCCAATGGAGTAAAGAAGATGAAGAGGAAATTGGAACTGGAACCCCAAATTGCAAGTACTGCAGCCAGGTTATGTGTGTTGTCAACATAATTCTAGCTTTTTCATTGTACCAAACAAATTGTCTCACCGTGACATACAGTAAAAAAGAAAATGGAGTTGAAAGGTACCTTGTTGTCTTCACTATCCTTAGTAAGGATGCAAAGAATGGCCAGTGTGCAAGTCCTTATTTCACGATTTTTTGCACTAAGATGTCCAATAAGAACTGGTATATAGTCCTCCATTATCACCCATTTTCGGTGCAACTCTCGTTCCGACAGTAGACCCTGCAGCTTGTCCAGCAAATGTAGCACTTCATGCTCTTCTGTTGACTGAAGTTTTGGCTTAATGGAAACAATTGTAATCAAATTGTTCCTTTCCCTCCATTCTTCAATCAATTTTTGAAGTGGTTTATTAGGCCGTAAAAATGAAGTATCTAGGGAAATATGGGACAAGGGACAGCTGTTATGGCCTTCTGCAAACCACTTCTCTATTGCAGCTCTCTCGAATGTTTTGCCAGATGAAGTTTCCACAGGGTCAACCATTACATCCTGAGTAATTGGACAATAAAATGATTGCAGAGGTTGCAATGGCTGTCGGCTTAGAGACTTCCGTTTATCAAAGTACTTCTCTCTCTCCTCATTCGATCTGGTGGTATCAGCATTTTCAAGCAATGCAATGATCTGCTCCATTTGTATAGATTCTGGCATGTCTTTTCGTAGCTTCACATCTTCTATTTCATTCTTAAATTCTTCAAATTCCTTCCTGAAATATGACTGCTCAGTAGTGATCCCAACAGCCTCAGCAATATGAAACAATAAATCATTTGCATGAGATCCATCAACATTGCCTTCTTGTGTTGCTGACTTAATCTTTTCCAAGATTTTCTGCTCTGCTACTGCTGCCCGATATTCAACACTCAGCATATCCTTGCACAACTTGCTAATTTCAACCCTTATGCCCATGGAAATATCCAAAGGGGCAAGAGGTATGAGGCCCAAAGCCTGACTAATCTCTTTTGTGTTATCCTGTAAGCGCTTAATTATTCTTTCACAATTCAGAAGCAGATAGAACTTATTTTTGTTCTTACATTCAAGAACCAACTGCTTAGCAATTTCGGACTCTCGATTCAAACTCTCTAAGGCATTTTTTAAGCTATCAGAGTAGTCTAGGTTTAACCTTGACAATTCTTTCAATACACATGCAGTCTTCTCCAGGTAAGTTGAGAACTTCTTGAAATTTTCCTTCTGAATCAGGACTACTTTGGCTGTTTGTACCGTGTCAAATAAGGAGATGGCTACTTGAGAAAGCATATCAGATGTTGGTACTAGTGATGATCTAATAGTAACATCCTTTGTCATCTTATTACAAAGGAAAAATTACAGATAGAAGCTCCAAACTCCAAGTAAGTCAAGCCAAACTGCACAAGGGTTTATGCCTGAAGCACAAATTTCATAAGTTTGGTTACAAAAAACCATTTTCATACAAATAGTAGAAAGTCAGGATCACCAAAATTAAAATGATGATATCAGCTAAAAATGCTACATTCTTTTGCTGAAAGAATTGAGGAAACGAAGAAACAAGTAGTGGTGGAATTCACAAGTTTTGATTTTCAGAAATTTAAACGCTCAAGCGATAACCTTACTACAATTACTGATAATAGATAATCTTGATCACCAAGGATTGAGTGCAAGTGTGTTTCAGTAAATGAGCTAACGATTCCATAAACACTGAACATCACATGTTTCAATCTTATCTAATATTATTTTAGGTGTTGTCAATATGGCTTATAGACTTCTAAATTGATGATCCCGTAGCTCAAAATAAATATTAACTTTGATGATCATAAAATTTAAGTAAAATCTAATTAATTATGTTTTAAATTATGTATTGAAGCTACTAGGTGATGAAAGAAATCACAATTAAAGCTACATAAAGATAGGATATGATATTTAAAAAAAAAAAAACTAAGGTTAAAGAATGTTCTCCAAACTACTTTGAGGACCTTTTAGAGGAATTGAAGTTATGAACTTACTACACGAGTAATAGGTCATTTGTATAAGGATAAAGAAGATAAGAGTTGACTTGCCAATGATAAATTTTTCACTCTCATGGTTTTCAAAATTCATATACTTTGAACAGTATTTTAAACTTATGTAGAGATGTCTTGATAATTTTCTAAAAGTTTTGAAATAAAGATTAGAAGATTTGCAAAACTATTAAACAGTAGCAAATCTATTAGTTTACTAACTGTTTTGATTCTGCATTGTTCATAGAAAATGACAAAATAATTAGAATTTCTCTAAAAACATTTTTAATAGTAGAAAGATACTAAATGGTCATAAATGATTTTGAAACTATACATATCACATATCTACATCATTTTACATACAATAAAAGGATGCTTCAAAACTTGTGTGATCTAAACATTAAAAGTTCATTTATTGTACAAATTCACTCTCTCATATTTCTAGTATTGATTTGTATTAATCGAGTTGAGTTAAATATATTTATTGATTGTATATTGTGAGGGTTGTTCAAGTACTTTATAAAAATTGAAGCATTTGAGTATTGAAGAGAATACCTGTGAAAAGTTCTTGCAAACATTTTGTGAAGTTTTTGCAAACATTTTGTGAAGCTTTGCAAATTGTAGAGAAATTTCTCTTACTCGTAAAAAATATAAAATAATGAAGTAGAAGTTTAAAGAAAATATTTGAGAAGAGTGTATATAGTTTAGTTAAAGCTGAACCATAATAAAAATCTAGTATTCAATCTCTCTAAGTCTTTTCTTTTTACATTTTGCTTATCATTATTATATATTGTGTTTATGAGTTTGATTGATTAAGATATTAGCAAATTGAATATTTGTGTATTTTTGTATTTAATTTGAGTATCTTGATATTGAATTGTATTGTGTTGTGGTTGTCATAAAGCAATTATTTTGTGTAAATTTGACTAATCTAGTAAATAATATCACTTTGCTAAATTCATTTGCACTTATAACACGTAAACTCTTAGTTAAATTTAATTGTAATTTTTCAAAAACATTAAATGATGATCGAAAAATTATAAAAACTCAATTCACTATCTTATCTATATATCGTGACAACATAAATGGATAACAATTTTATCCAAATGTGAATCATTGCTAAAAATCGCATCTCCTCTAATATCTTTGTTCATGTTTATATATTATCCACTGATCTCATATATATTATTCTTAAAAAAAAATTGTGATACAATTCATTTAAAGAGAAAAATAGAAGCAATCATATCTAAGAGTTGGAAATCATGACTATGGCATTTACCCTTTTTGATATGACATTGAATCAGCCGATTGACATGTAGGGATTTGCAAACAAGGATTGATTACAAGTGATGAATGGGGGCCACATGATATGCACACTGATAAAATCACTTGGTTTGATTCAGGGGATAAATATGCATAGAATGACTATTCATATCGTAGAATGGATTTTTTTTACCTATATGCGAAATTAATATTTTAAAAATATTTGTTGATAAAACAATTATCATATGTAAACAATTTTACCAGAATTTGTAATTGTAGATCCTATTTCCATGCAATAATATTATACATTTTAATTTGGAACAAATTCCATCACTATTTAATAATTTCCATTCTATTTCACAAAAGCAAAACCATGCCTAAATTAATCCCACTAATCTTACGCAATTGCTACTGCTTCTAAAGCAAATGCTTTGATAAAATTATACAAAAGTAAAATGGATAGACAACAAGGAGAACTAAAAGTGTTCTTCGACACAGAAACACTGCAGTTTTGAACCAAGAGCAGGTTTTTCGAAATCTTCTCACTGATCACTGAGCAAATGTAGAAAAAGATGGGAATAAAACTTCAATTTTTCTCTCAAAGTTCTCACAATTTACGAATTCTAATAACAGCAGCCCTAATTCTCTTAAAAAGCTACAAATTTCATTAGTTTCTCAAAACTACAACAGACTCAAACCCTGCACCTCTATCTTCTAGCAAAATTTTCTTAGTTCCCAAACACAAATGAAGAGAGGGATAAAGAGTAACCTGATCATGAAGTAAATAATCCACAGAGTCTGC
>CAOGCB010106561.1:0-10069 GCA_948266635.1 Cnidoscolus chayamansa
GCCAAGCTACAGAAACAGCCTCCGGTTAATCTGAATCCGATAACTGCACCTTGGCCTTTCGCAACATGGGGCATTGACGTGATTGGGAAAATCCACCCAAAGGCCTCTAATGGTCATCAATTTATCCTTGTTGCTATTGATTATTTCACCAAGTGGATTGAAGCAGCTTCATATTCAGTACTAAATGCCAAGAAGGTAGCGCATTTCGTTCGTACTAACATCCTTTGTCGGTATGGGATACCCTTTGAGATCATCACAGATAATGGGTCTCATTTCCAGAAGGAATTCGTTGACTTGTTAAAGGAGAAGAAAATTCAGCATCATAGGTCCTCACCCTATCGGCCACAGACAAACGGGGCTGTAGAAGCGGCAAACAAGGCTATAAAAGTCATCTTACAAAAGATGGTTCAGAAGCATAAAGCTTGGCACGAGCAATTACCATACGCCCTGTGGGGATACAGGACGTCAATCAGAACACCTACTGGGGCAACTCCATACTATTTGGTATACGGCATGGAAGCAGTACTACCTATCGAACTGGAAGTTCGGTCAGCAAGGATCGTTCAGGAAAGTCAGATCAGCGAAGCAGATTGGGTTAAAAACTACCATTTACAGCTCTTGGGTATGGATGAGAAGAGATTGCAAGCAATCCACCAAACTCAAGCTTATCAGAAAAGAATGGCAAGATATTTCAACAAAAGGGTCAAAGACCGGAAATTGGAAGAAGGTTGTTTAGTCCTGAAAGAGATCAGACAGCCCATCATCGATCCTCGTGGGAAGTTCCGTCCTCATTGGGCTGGACCCTACATTTTGAAGAAAATCTTATCTGGCAGAGCCGTCATTTTAACTGATTTAGATGGCTTGGAGTTCACCAATCCTTGTAACTTGGATCAGTTAAAAAGGTATTTTGTGTAATTTGCATAAGCATGAATGTAAGGAACTACATCAGACTGATTCTCTTTAAATGAGATATGTAGGCAGTCCACCTTGGGCTCGGTCTAAAGCATCAATAAAAATTATTTCACGATTCATTCTTCTTTGCCAATAAAAAAAAGGGAAGCAAAAAGAATAAATATAAAAAAACCCGCTAAGTCGAAAACCCGCAAAGGGCAGCTTAGGTAAAAATCGAGACCCGTTAAGTCGAAAATCTGAAAAGGGCGGCTTAGGCAAAAATGGGCAGCTCGCTAGGCTGAAAACCCGAAAAGGGCGGTCTAGGCAAAAGTTAGAGCAAAAGCTCGCTAAGTCGAAAACCCAAAAAGGACGGCTTAGGCAACAATTAGAGCATAAAAAAATAAATAAAAATAAAGTGGGAGATGCTTGGAAAAGATTAATCATCCTGAAATAATCATTTATCCCCAAAAGAGAGATCAGGAAAAACATCAATTCATAAAAAAAAAAGGGGAATCAAAATGCCATCAAGTACAAAAAGTTCAAAGTTTGAGAAAAATCCCTAGAGTCTAGTCTAAAACTAAGTCTCCATGTCTGCATAAAGCAATATCATCTGAATCCCCCCTGGAGTCTAGCCTAAACTAAGTCTCCATGAAGCAACATCGTCCGTATTTCCTCTGGAGTCTAGTGTAAACTAAGTCTATATGTCTGCATAAAGCAACATCGTCTGTATCCCCCCTCAGAGTCTAGTCTAAAACTCAGTCTCTCTGTGTTTGCATGAAGCAATATCACCCGTGTCCTCTCCAGACTCTGAAGTCTCACCTACTTCTTTGAAGTCAAAACAATCTCATCACCAGTTTTATTAACCGTGTCAGTCCATCCCACCAACTCACTCAGCAGTGTGTTCCTTCTAATTTTTTATAAGGTGAGGTGACAAAAAAAAGAAAAAAAAAGAGAAGAAAAAAAAGAAAGAAAGAAAAAAAAAGAAAAGAAGAAAAAAAGAAGAAGGAAAGATTGTCCGATCCTCATTGCCTAAAGCCGCTTGATCCAGACTCTAAATGGTCCCGACAAGAATAACTGTCAATGCAACTCATCCCCTTCCATGCGCCTAATCACTAAGGTAGAATTTGCAAATCCCCAAAGCCTTGGTCCTTGTTGAATAAACCAGCAAGCAAATAGAAAACAAAGGCTCGCATCCTCAACCTCATCCGGTGTGGGACATCTAATTGAGCCTCCAAAAATTCATCAATTGACGGCAGTAGAATTGCCTTTTGATCAACAACAATCATAGTCTTAGCTTATGCCCGACTAAACTGAAACAGGCCTTCAAATGACCGAACATACTCAATGTTGACCACATGCCTAACCAAAGGGGCATGGGGGCACCTTATAATTGTGCAGAACTTCCTCAAAGAGGGGGCACATCTTCTCCAAGCCAAAAAACGAGGGCCTCCGAATCCCAAAATCTGATACAAGCCCATAAAAAGTCCCAGAACCATTCCCCTGAGGCAATTGGAGACAAACCATACCTCCTCGAATTGATCTTTTCTACCTTAAAGAGACTTTTGGTCCAACTGTGCATACTGTGACTAAAAAAAAGATTCATTCTTGAAAAAAAAATCATTTTGGCCTCAAAAACCCGCAAAGAAAATCAATTTGGCCTCAAAAGCCCAGAAAAATCAATTTAGGCACCCAGTGCCCAAAAAACAATTTTGGGTCTAAGTACCCACAAAAAAAATTTTCAATTTGGCCCCAAGAGCCCGAAAAAATCAATTTAGGCACCAGGTGCCCAAAAATTTTGGTACTCAGTACCCAAAAAATCAATTTGGTCCCAAGGGCCCAGAACTTCCGAATTTTGGTACTGAGTACCCAAAAAGCATCCATACATGCATTGCACTGTTTTACTGATTAAATGTAAGTAACAGCAGTTCATGACCAAAACGCAGGTCCAAACCCTCGAACTCAAAATTCGAGATTCAGAAAACCACTGTTCCCATAAATCATTTTTATGGTTGCCAGTGGGGGGCAACTGTGAATACTCGAATTTTGAGATTCGGAAAGCTCATTTTCACGGACTGTAAAACAGCCCAACCCGCTCGGAACCCGACATAAAATCATTTCGGAACAAAAAATGAGCGAGCAGGCAGGTTCCGGCGGTTCAGACCGCCCTCCGTGGCGGTTGTAACTGCCTTCGCCGCCGGCTGTTCGGACCGCCCTCACCAGAACTTCGTGAGGAGCCCAAAGGTATCTTCGGAATAATTTTCGGAGGTATGAAACTCATAAAAAAGCCTTGGAATGAAAACTGAGCAAAAAGACAGACAGACCCAACCACAATCGCAGCTCACCGGGGTCGTGGCCGTGGCCGTGGCCCTCACTGCGGTCGTGGCCGTGGCCCTCATCATGGCCATGGCCGCGGCTCACCGCGGTCACAGCCGCCGAACTGCCTTTTTTCGTCTATAAAAGGCAGTTTCCAACTCAGTTTTCAGTACACCTGCTTTGAGTTTTCAGCGATCACTCTCCCTCCTCGCTTCTTGCGATTCTTTACCGCTTTTTGCATTCATTCATAGCATTCTTATTTGAGTTTTGATCACTTTAAGTTAATGCTTAATTTGAGATCAAGCAAGCTGAAGCTCCGCAGTGGAAGACTCCTAAACTAGGTACACTTCTTCTTAACTTATCTTTTTAAATTAAAGCATCATATGCACTCTTCTTCTACTCAAACTTTAAACCAAGCATAATAATACATGCATTATCATCTCATCAAACAGATCTGAACTAAATGCCCGGTTAACTCATAATCGTGGTATTAATGCTAGATCCAAGCTAATGGCCCCAAATGCCTAGTTGATCCATAGCTATGGCATAACCCCTAAAGCTTAGATAATTATGGCTTCAAAGCCTAAATCTTATTTTTGCATAAATTGCATTCATTCACAGTTAAATCTCAAAAAAAGGTTCAACAAAAGCAAACTTGCCCAATAGACCTAAAAATTGGTCCAATGACATCAGATCTGGCCCAAAAATGGCCCATGAGATCAGATCAGGTCCATAAAGGTCAAAAGCTCACCCATTTGGCTTAACAAACCTAAAATTCATCAGATTTGGCCCATAAGGCCCAACATTCCCATTTTTTCCTTAAAAAGGCCCAAAATCCATGATTTGGCAAGAAAAAGCCCAAAACAAAAGACCAAATTTGGCCCATAAGGCCCACAAACTTAATTTAGCCCATAAGGCCCAAAAAACCATTTTTTGCAATAAAAAGCCCAAAACCTCTTTTGGCAATAAAAAAGGCCCAAAATCCATTTTGGCAACAAACGCCCAAAACAAAAGACCAAATTTGGCCCATAAGGCCCACAAACCTAATTTGGCCCATAAGGCCCAAAAAACCATTTTTTGCAATAAAAAGCCCAAAACCTCTTTTGGCAATAAACAACAACAACAACAAAGCCTTATTCCCAAACAAGTTGGGGTCGGCTATATGAATCCTCTAACAAATAAGCTCTCAGGTAATATCCCAATCAAACGCCTTAGACTTCTTCCATTACTCGGATTTATACCTCCATTCAAGCCTATTACTAACTAAATCCGCATCAATATTTAAGGCTCGTAAGTCTCTGTCTATTACTACCTTCCAAACTGTCCTAGGTCTACCTCGACCTTTCTTAGCCCCATCAACCATCAGGTTCTCCCCCTTGCGGACCACCACATTGGGAGGTCTCCGTAAAACATGCCCAAACCATCTAAATCTTCCTTCTCTCACCTTATCACCAACCTCCGCTACCTGTACTTTCTGCCGAATATTTTAAGCCAACAAAAAATATACCAAATTTTGGCATTAGGGATTAGGGCATAACATTATATATGTTGCCCCTGAGCAAAAAAATTTCACTGCAGTAGCTAAAATATACACTGTTTGTATGTTGTTGCAACAACCATACATGAAAAAATGCAAACAAACTTTAAATATCAATAGAAGAAAAAATCAGAGATCTATTCACAGTGCCTCAGTCCTCCATCATTCTGTTCATCTTCCTGCCAGGACAAATTAAAATATGCAAATATGAGTGCAAAAATTTTTTTGGATGATTATTCAATGCTCATGTTTTATCCCAAAATTTTGTTGCAAAATAAAAACCTCCTTATTTGAAATGACAGCCTACTTGTACAGAGTATAGACCATACAAAATTCCAATTCAATTAAAAGAAAAAATAGAAAAAGGAAATAAAATGAGGCAGAAGAAAAGCCTCTGAGTCAAATAAAGACACCATTAATGTAACTTTTGCAGTGCATTTAACATAAATCAAGTAAATAAATACAGAAACCATAACAAAAAAAGACGTGGCCACCTCTTGATCTCAAAGAGGGAATCAAGCTGGTGATGGGTTTTCATTGTCAAGAAAGCAATGGTCTTTAAAGTGTTGATTGTCATAGAAGAAACAAATGTGAAGGAAATGGTAACAACAGAAAATAGGTCCTCTTTTTACTGTCACAAGAAAGTGGTAATACTGTTGACGTTGGAAATTGCTATTTGAGAATCTATGAAGTGGATAGGTTCTCTTTTTTTTTGGGGGGGGAGGGGGATTACAAAGAGACCGTGAAACTACAGATATTAATAATGGTTTCTTTATGTTAAAACATAAAAGAAAACTGTTTCCAAGTAGTCTTCTTCAGAACTTTCCACAAATGTACATCTAGTAATTACTGATTGAAGAGATAGAAAAAACAAATAAATAAAATCTGAAAAAATTTCTTACAGAAGTGAGGTCAACAGGAGTAGTTTCTCTTATATGAAAGGCTTCCACGAGTTCACCTAAATCAAAAGGATGTATGCAAGCATTTCTCTCTCTCAAATAGAAGGCATTACAAAAGAGCTGATCCAATTCCATCCCTTCACCTTTCCTGATTTGTGTGTCCCCTACCACATTCTGGAGATAGTGACTCTCAGATATTGACAATGGTAGTGACCTCTTGCAGAATATTTCATGGTGAGGCCAAAGCTTATACTGACTTACGAGATCAACATCACCACCAAGCTCCCTTGGCCCTGGTTGTTCCAGAAAGAGCCTTGTAAAAAAAAATTAACACCATTTTTTTAATGGAAAGAGAGAATTTAAAAGAGAAAATTTTGATAAACATTTTGCAATTTCAAAAGGTCATAATGAATGCCTAAGTTGCCAGGAAAAAAATGCTTATTGGGATGTAAATGTTTGAGCTGTTGCCTTCTTAAGGCTCTTCCAAGCGACCATCTCAGGATCGAAGGTTCAGTGAAACTCTCATTGCTATTTCACTGTGTCTAAACCACACGGAATTACTTGCCAACGTGCAGCTCCAATAGGCAGTGAATAAAAAAAAAGTGAAAACCAAAACGAAAAACTAAAGAAGCCTTGCTTGACCAAAAATAAAGAGATCAATTTATTAAATCGCTCCAGTAAATACTACGCATACCAAACATAGGTTGGACTGAACATACCGAGAAGGATTAAGAAAAAGTCAAATTTTATGATACAGCCACGTAATAAGAGAAGAGGTGGATCAGAAGACTCCAAAAAAAGAGGGAAGTTACAGAGATATAGCTTGCAAACTCGAAGTTTCGTTTAACTCTTGGTTCCTAGATTTTAAGATCAGATAGAAAAAAAAAAATGAAGGGTTTTTTTGAAACGAAAATATGAAAATATCCAAAAGAACTGCCGTTCAATATTCAGCCCCTCCCCAATCTAAGCATTCAACATCAAAGTACGCAAACCAAAATGTAACTATTTTGTCAAGTGCTAATCAAGAGTTGAAAAAAAGAATCGATATAATCCAAGAGAATAAGACATAAATGGAAATAAGGATCAATAAATTGTTTGAACTTCCAATAAACTCACAAGAAAGACATAAAAATTGCATCTGCTGATGTATAGTAGCAGAAAGCCTTTGCTTACCCTTTTCAGAGGCAAGTGTAGGACAATAGTAGAGCCTTAATACTCATTACAAAATCACCAAATCTTTCACAGAGCGCAAGACTACACTATGTCAAGCCAGATATCTCTACAACTCATAGTTTTCATGTTAAAACTGAAGAAAGGGATTCCATAACCTCTCTTTAAATTAGGCAATAGTAACGTAAAAACATTAAAACCTTCAATTAAACTCGCCATTATATAATTAAGAATAATGCAAATAATTAAACTAAACAAAAGGGACAAAGGATAAAAAACACTTAATAACTACAGCATCTTACCCCCACCAAATGTCTTGCCTTCAATGTCCATCAATTTAACAAGGAAACAAATGGAAGGACCATCATCTACCATCAAGACAGAAACAACATAAAAGGCAGATAATTTAGCAGCTACCACTCGTATGCCAGTTTAGATGTACCCTCCTATTCATGTAGATTACTCAAACATCATGAACCAGAGACTATAACATGTGATAGGTGATAAACATGCATATTATATCGTCATATTACAATCCAATCCCACCCATCCACCCACCCTAAAAAAATGCCAGTTTGATGAACACTGGATGAAGTATGTGTATGTATAAACACAGAGATACAAGTACATATACCCAAAAATGCATTTTCAATACATAGACAAAGCATTTAGTTCTCACTTCTATCCTGATATACAGATGATACAATAATTATATAGTTGGAAGGTCCTATCCAGTTGACCTAGATGATTAGTCATGACCTTTATCCTAATAACCGTGAAGTTGTAGACTCGTACATTTCATAAACATGCTAGTGTAAAGGTCACTCTCCAATTACTGCCTTTTTGAAATTACAGACATTGTCAACAGCCCAACCCAAACCCAGCCCAGCATTCAATAAAAAGCTATCCAAATGCAATAATATGAAATTTTTTTCCCTCCAATAAGTATTCTCCATCAGGCAATTGAAAATCTCAAGTTCCCACTGCTCCTAAAACACACAAACCCCTGTGCAATTAAAATCTCGTATTCCATCTTTCAACAACTCTGTAATCGCATGAAAACTCATCAATAAATGAACTAAAAATCACAGGCTACAAGATCAAGCATGTATCCAGTGTGGAGAATTTGCAGTAAACAATAAAGATTCTAGGATATTGCCCTTTTTACCGAGCTAGCAAAACTGCACCCGACTTCAAAATTGACGCAAAACAATAACAGAAAACATATACCCCAAATCCGAACGACAATTCAACAACAAATTATAGAATTTTATTTTGAAGCGTGTAGCTAGTAGATGAAAAACTCGAACAAAGGATCAACAACCATAAGAGCCCGTGTAATGAGTGCTGGCATAAATAAATCCAATCGAAGATATATATACATATATCGAGAGAAAGAGAATGAGTTACCAAGAAAAGGAAGGGGAAGATGGTGATCCATGGTAGAAGAGTTGCGTTTATACTGTTTGTTTCTGTTGTTTTCAGCTGACACAGTTTGGGAAAAGTAAGAAAATCTATGGGCGTTCTTCTTGTTTTTGGGCCTACCATATTCAAATGGATTCCAAGCTTTTAAATTTATTTACTACATTTTTCATTTAATACATTAACAATTATTTTTTTATTATATTAACTATATTCTCTAATCTTATAAATAAATATAATTTCATAAGATAAAAGGAATTTATATTTAAATGCACATACTTCTTTTTTGCTAGGTATATGAAATTCATTGCAGGAAAATGGCACAACCTACGCCTAAAAAGACTCGGAAATTAAAAATATATACTTATTATATTGTTTTAAATATGATATATAATTTACAATTAATTAATTTTTATCGTAAATTTAAAGTATATTATTATTTAATTTTATTAAAATATCATATAAACTAAAAATAGTAATATATATATATACACATACACACACACATAAGTGTTGATTAATATGATCTTCATCATACAAAATATTTACTTCAGCTAACATAGAGTTACTGTGGTGAAAACAAAAAAAACAAAATAAAACTAACAGTAAATATTTATTATTTATTTATTTCAAATATTTAATTTTTATGCTTTCATAAAATATAAATAATTTTATTATAAAATAAAATATTATTTTAAATTTCAAAGTATACAAATGAAAAAAATGATAACCAGTTAGTCAACTAATAATGAATAATGGATTTTATTTATTAGATTGAATTAATTTAATTACAAATTTAACTAAGACTAATAATAAATAGGTCAAAATTTAAACAATAAATAAATAGATGAAAGATAGCTTTCATACTAATTTTATTCAATTATTGATTTTGAACACCTTACATTGCAAGTTATGTCCTATCTACACTTAATTAACTTGAATTTTTTTTTTTCTTTTATCGTTTTCTTTTAGTAAAATCACGCTGCCTAGTATATGAAAAACATTTTAATAAAATAAAATAAAAGGAAAATTAATCAAGTTAATACACTCATTATTTTTTGTAATTGTTGTGAAATAAATAAAATATAACAGAAATTAATTAAATTTGCGTTGAAGTTGGAGAGTGTGTACAAAGATAAAGGGCTGAAAAATCCAAGTTAAATGAGTCCATATATATACACACAGAGAGAGAGAGAGAGAGATGGTTCTTGGTTTATAGAAAGGTTTGGGTCAGAGGCCGTAATCAATAGTAATTATCGATTTCCCCACATTAACAACTTAGTTGGTAAGACCCTCAACTCTAAGCAAGTTGTTAATTACTTATTTATACCATTCAAAACAATTTAGTTCACAAACTTAAGCAACACTTGGAACATCATTAATATTTAATCTTAAATGCTCACCACATGTTCGATCAATGTCCTATTTACCTGTTTTTTCTTTCAGTTTCTCATCAACGAAAACGACTGCCAACTCTCTAACTAATTAGCCTTAAGCCAAACGATCAAACCAAACACACAGAACGATGTTAGTGAGAATGATATCTTGGAGTATTAACCAGAGCTAGTAGTTTTGAGAGCCAGTATAAAAACTCCACGTCTACTGATGTAGCGCAACACAAAAAGATGGCAAACCCCTTATTTTTATGCTTCTCTTGGATGCTTGCTTACTTGAGACTGTCGGCAACTCGACGCTCAGCTGTCACTACAATCTAAATTTTCAACACCTGGCAATCTCTCATTGGCCCAATCACTTTCATGTCATTTTTCCTCGTGCGGTTTAAGCAAAACCCCAAAAAATATAGAAAATATGTTAAAAAGAAAGTATTAAAACCCCA
>CAOGCB010106977.1:0-17989 GCA_948266635.1 Cnidoscolus chayamansa
AAAAAAAAAACATTCGAGCCTATCATAAGTTACATGGACCTAAAAAGAAAATAAAGTTTTGCATATAGTTATTGTACCCAAATCACAAAACTTGTTTCTGCTTTTTATCGAGAGTATAACAAGCCTTTGGATATTTACCGGTTTGCAAATCCCTTTCCAACTCTTTTCTTCGAAATAAATGAGTCATATCCTCTCTAGCTTTGGCATTATCTTTTGTTTTGCCTTCTATATTCATCAGTGTATTGAAAATATTATCAAATACATTTTCTTCAATGTGCATAACATCTAAATTATGACGGATAAGATTTGAAGCCCAAATAGGTAAATCCCAAAATATACTCCTCTTACGCCACCCAGTACTTTTGGCAATTTCAGCATTAACCAGTTCATCATCAATATCTACAAGTCTCTTTAGTCTTAAATCATCTATTTGCAAAATTGTCTTCATTACTCAAGACAAGTGGAGCTTGGGACATGCAAACTTTACCCTTGAGGAAATTCATTCTATTGAGCCTGAATGGATGGTCACATGAAAGAAACTTTCGATGATTATCAAACCAACTGCTTTTTCCACCGTGACAAAGGGAGAATGCTTCTGAATGATCCATACAGTAAGGACATGCCAACTTCCCTGTGGTGCTCCAACCTGACAATATTGAATACGTAAGAAAATCACTAATTGTCCACAACATAGTAGCTCTCATTTGAAAATTTTGCTTTTTTGATACATCATATGTGTATACACCGACATCCCATAATCGAATCAACTCATCAATTAATGGTTGCAATTATATATCTAACTGTTCCTTTGGATTATATGGTCCAAGAACTAGAATTGTTAAAAACATAAAAGGTGCCTAATATCCCTGGAGGTAAGTTGTAAGGGGTGACTATGACAGGCCAACATGAGTATTGTTGTCTTGATTGTCCAAACGGTTAAAATCCATCAGTACACAATCCAAGACGTACATTTATACTTTCAGCTGCAAATGTTGGGTGGCTACAGTCAAAATGCTTCCATGCATCAGAATCAGAAGGATGACACATGATGTTGACGCAAGACGGAAGCGTGTAAAGAATCAAGACGATTATACTCCGTCAAGATTTTCAAACCAATAACGTCGGTTTAGAACGATGAACAAGAAAAATTAAAAAAATGGCGAAAAGTCGAATTCTTAAAAATATTAACTGATAACTTCGAAATTAATTGATTATAAAATACAATGCAAAGTACATATGTATTGTAGTAGAAATCCTAAGGCAAAAACAATTCTAATGAATTATAAATCCTAAAGCAACAATCCTAATTGAATTATAAATCCTAAAGCAATAATCCTAATTGAATTATAAATCCTAAAGCAACAATCATAATTGAATTATAAATCCTAAAGCAACAATCCTAATTGAATTATAAATCATAAAACAACAATCGTAATTGAATTATAAATCCTAAAATAATAATCCAAATTGAATTATAATTCCTAAACGATGGAATTTCCAAGTCTTCTTCAAAATCCAAGGCCAACTGGTCCATCTATTCCGCATCATTTCATTCCACTTGTAAAGAACTCGTCCTCGAGCTATCAACAGGATAATAAGGAAACAAGTCTGCCACGTTAAACGTTTTAGACATCTAATCCGATAAACAATCTGAAAGGGACCAATCTCTTTTGGGTCAATCTTCCGTTGTCCGCCTCCACACTCCTTGCATAAATAAACCATAACTTGATCACCAATATTGAAAGAATTGAAACGCCTATGCTTATCAGCTGCAGTCTTTGGAATGCCATGTAAACGAACAATCTCCTGAAAAATTAACTTGGCAATATGAGATGCATCGTTAGTTTTCTTGCAAGGAATAAAGTGCGCCATTTTGGAGAAAAATGTAAATCCTGATAACTGATCCAGTAAATCCTCTCAGCAAAGAATAGGAGAATGATATTGAATAGTAATTTTGTTGATGGCTTTGCTATCCACGCATATTCTCCAAGTCCCATCTTTCTTTGGAACCAATAATGCAGGAACTTCACAAGTACTTGTGCTTTCTCGGATGTGCCCTTTCTCTAACAACTATTCAACCTGTTTTTGAAGAATTTCACTTTCCTTCGGACTCACCTTATAATGAGGTAGATTTGGCAATTTGGATCTAGGAATAAAATCAATTCGATGTTGTATATCCCGCAAAGGTGGCAAGTGTGTTGGTTCTTCCACTACCATTGGAAATTCCTCCAACAGTTCTTTAACGGGCAGTGGAATAGGTATCGCTTCCTCTTCAGTTTTTTTTTCTAACCAATAAAGCGAATGCACCCCCAGACTCTTCAACTTTGCTTGACACTTTCTGGACTTCAGTAGAGACAGCAATAACAGGTTTCCCTTCCACTTTAGAAGGTTTCGTAGATCCAGAAGACAAAAATCGTTGCTCAATCATCTGTCTCATCATCACCCAATCTTACATGGGTCCAAGCCTCCTACGATAGCACTTGTTTTGAACAGAATTCCACCAAGCTGCGGCGCCACCTTTCAATTTGTAGGCAATGATTGCAACTCTACACTCTTCCTCCATGTTCATGATTTCAAAGAACCGATCCACCTCTGCTAACCAATCAAGAACAGATTCTACATCCAACGAACCTGAGAAATTTTTAAGATATACCTTTACTCTGTGGCCCCCGTTGAATTCCTCGCGACCTCTGTAGTAGTTCTGATTTTGCTAGGGAACTACGGCTTCAGGAGCTGCTGGTGGTGGAATCACTGACGCTGGTTGGTTGTTTCCTCGGATAGCTAGAGTTAGTTGCGCGATTTACTCAATTAAATTTGCCAAGGTTGCCTGCATCGTAGTAAGTCAAGTTTTGTGATTGTCAACCATGTGTCACGGGCCGGCGTCTCGTCCCCTTGAAACACCCGTGCTACACTAGTAAACTCCACCCAAATTGAGAATACTAGTCAGCCTTTCCCCTTAGACTAGCCAATTCACAAGGCTAGCGCCTTTTAGAGTGTTGCGCAGCGAAAAGAGAACACCCTCAAGGAAGCTCCAAGTACCCAACAACCCACCTTAGCCAACCCAATAGGCTAAAGGGTATTTTCGAAGCTCAAAGGTAGTTTGGAAGAGATTTTGGGGGAAATAGGAATTATATTACACTTGGAAATTTTACACAACTCTAGTGTACAAAGGTTCCCAATAATTCCTAAAGTTAGCTCACAAGCTTTACAAAGTAACCCCAAAGTGTGCCTAAGTGTTAAGAGTCTCACAAAGCTCTCTTGCTTTCCACCCAAGACCCCAAATGAGCTATTTATAGGTGTTGGAAGCCCCTTACACCGACTTTAGCAAGTTCTAGACGCTTCTGGCACGTTTCTGCCCGGTTGGGCGCTTGCTGGGCGCTTCTGGAAATTTCTAGCGCCTTCTGGGCAATTCTAGGCCGGATGAACCTCGCTCCTGCGCGCTACGGGCTAGTGGCGTCTGCGCACAGAACCTCGCGCGCGCGCAGCGCCCGTGCGCTCCACATCCGCGTCCCTAAGCTTCCAGGCGCATCCCGCGCCTTCCAACATCACCTGGATCACTCTCGCAGCTTCTAGAAACTTCGCAGGACTTAACCTCGTTTCCTGCCTGCCATATGCGCGCCTCCCGTCAGCCCGCGCCTGGAGTCTCCCAGCTGCTTCGCAAGTCTTCCAGCAACTTCGCCCAGTCAACCTCATTTCCGCTTGGCACCTCCCAGAATTGTCTAGAACCTTCTCCGACATTCCAGACCCACGCGCCTCACTCCGTGCACACGCCTACCACCTTCGTCTAGATTTTCCCCGCAATCCAGCCTGGGCCATCTTAACTTCATTTTGGCCTTGCGTCGGGCTCCCAGCCGCACCTGTCCCGCTAGCGCTCCTGGCCCGTGCGTGCCAAGAGGTGCTGGCACAGCTAAAGTCCCCAAGTGTTCTCCCGTGCGGCACTAGCAAAACTCAACCTTTGAGTGAGCTAGTCAGCCTTGTCCCTCTTGTTAGAGTGCTTGTGGAAGCTTAAATATGAGCTTGGAAAGAAGGAAGATGCAAGTAGAGAGCTGAATAAAAGGCTTTGTATTTGTATTGAAAGCTTTACAAGACAAATGGCTATACACTTATGAGTACAAAAGTGTGTGGCAAGATGAGTGAGGCTTCCCCTATTTATAGGCTTGGGGAATTCTTTAGAAATCCAAAATGTGGCTAAGCTTGCCCTTCTAGAAATTTCCATGTTTTGCTTGTCCATGGAGAATTCTAGAATATTCTAGCCTTCTCTCGCAGGTTTTGGTTGTCTCCAGCAACTTCTGGGCAATTCTGGGGCATTCTGGCACGTTCCTGCAAGGATCGGTGCGCATTGGCGCGGGGCACGGGGCGCGGGGCGCGGGGCGCGGGGCGCGGGTGAGCGGGTTGCGAAACTGCGAGGCGCACGCACATATCACCTACGGGGCGAGCGCGAGGAACTGTTGCGGAGCGTGCGCGATCCGCGAGCGCTGGTGTGTGCGCCAACGTGCTGGTTGGCCTGTGGGCGCTACCTTGCGAGAAACTCCCCTAATCAGACCTTGTTTGGCCCGTGGCTGCTGGCTGGCGAAACCTCACTGTGCAGGTCTTCCAAAATCTCCCCCAGGCACCTCCTGCTGGCTGTGTTGGGCGTTGTGCTGGGCTCGTAGACCCTCTCCTTGGGCAGCACTTGCTAGTGCTGCCTTGTGGGTGAAAAATTTGGCGAATTTTGGGGAGAAGTCCTTCGGTACACGACATTCTCCCCCACCCATTCAAGCGGCGTCCTCGTCACTTTGGCTTCTTCGTAGGCCTCTATTTGCTCCTTGAACTGCCACATTTCTTCCAAGGGTTCCCAACTGGCTTCACTATCAGGCAGCCCCTTCCACTTGACATGTAGCTCCCTTATCGGTGCTCGTCGGTCGTGGCGAACCACTCGGTCAAAAATAATATCCTCAATGTCCCTGTCATACTGGACCCTTACTCCTCCTGGGGCTCTTGTGGAGATATTTCTTGTGGGATCCTCCTTGTCTTCTACAAATGGCTTCAGCAAACTCACATGGAAGACATTGTGGATCTTGTAATTCAGTGGCAGATCAACTTTGTAGGCTTGTTTCCCAATTTTCTTGATGATGGGATATGGCCCTTCATAACGCCTTAAAAGCCCCTAGTGCTAGCCCCTTGCGCCCTTGCCATGCATGTAGATCTTGACAAGCACCAAGTCGCCTACTTGAAACTCCCTGGGACGCCTCTTCTTGTCAGCCCACTTCTTCATGCGCTTGGCAGCCTTTGCCAAACAAGCTCTGGCGGATTCTTGCAATTCCTTCCAACCTTTGGCAAATTTGTAGGCTGCTGGACTGTTCCCTTTGTATCCACTGGCTATACTTGTTGGAGTGTTGGGCTGTTGGCCAGTGAGTATCTCGAAAGGGCTTTGCCCTGTTGATTCACTCTTCAACAAATTGTTGGAGAATTGGGCAACATCAAGCAACTTTGCCCAGTCCCTTTGGTTGGCGCTCACATAATGCCTCAAGTAGAGCTTCAGCAAGGCATTCACCCTTTCTGTTTGGCCATCGGTTTGGGGGTGCATGGCTATAGAGAAGCTAAGTTGAGTCCCCAAGAGTTTGAACAACTCTGTCCAAAATCTGCCTGTGAATCCGGGGTCTTAATCGCTGATAATCACCCTCGGCAGTCCCCATAGCTTCACCACATGCTTGAGAAACAATGGGGCTGCTTGCTCGGCAGAGCAATCTTTAGGGACTAGGATGAAAGTCCCATACTTTGAAAACCTGTCCACCACAACAAGGATCCACCCACATCCTTCCGAAGGTGGCAACCCAACTATGAAGTCCATTGAGACACTCTCCCACGGTTTCTCCGGGATGGGCAGCGGCTCTAGCAACCCCGTGGGGAGTTGATTCTCAATTTTATCTTGCTGGCAGATGAGGCATGTCTTGACATATGCCTCCACATCATCCCTCATTCATGGCCAAAAGTAATTTTTCAACAAAAGAGCAAGTGTGCATTGCATACATGGGTGTCCAGCCCACTTGATGTCATGGCATTCTTTGAGTAGCTCCCTCCGAAGGTTGGCATAACTCAGCACATATAATTTTCGCCCCTTCATGTAAAGCAATCCATCCTCCATCCACATCTTGCGAGATTTGCCCTCTTTGACTAAAGTCATGTAAGCTTTGGCCATAGGATCATGCTACAGCCCTTGCTTGATTTTCTCTTGTAAGGGGGATGTGGCTTGGCTGATGGTAGCCAATTCTCCCTTTCGGCTCAAGACATCTGCTACCAAGTTGGCTTTGCCCGGCTTGTACTCCATATGGTAGTCGAACTCGGCAAGAAAATCTTGCCAACAGGCTTGCTTTGGAGAGAGCTTCCGCTTTGACTGAAAATAGCTTGTGGCCACATTATCTGTTTTCACCACGAATTTGCTGCCAAGCAAATAATGACGCCAAGTACGAAGGCAATGCACAACGGTTGTCATCTCCTTTTCTTGCACCGTCTACCTCCGCTCGGTGTCATTCAATTTTCTGCTTTCAAAGGCAATGGGATGCCCACCTTGCATGAGTACTCCACCAATTGCAAAATCAGAGGCATCCGTGTGGATCTCAAAAGCCTTCTCATGATCGGGCAGCGTCAACTCAGTTTCCTCCACAATTGCTGCCTTCAGCTCTTCAAAAGCTTGTTGACGCCTGCTGGACCAGTCCCATGCCTATCCCTTCTTTAGCAAATCAGTCAGTGGAGCAGCTATCGAAGAGTACCCCTTGATGAATCTTCGATATTAGTTGCATAGGCCAAGGAAGGATCTCAATTCAGTCACCTTGGTAGGTGGCTCCCATTCATGAATTGCTTGGACTTTGGAGGGGTCCATGTACAGCTTGCCACCCCTTATGATACGCCCCAAGAAGGCCACCTCTTCTTGAGCAAATGAGCACTTCTCCCTCTTGATGTAGAGTTGGTTGTCTCTTAAGGTTTGGAGCACTTGCCTCAAATGCCTCAAATGTTCCTCCAAGTTGTTGTTGTACAATATCATCTAGGTACACAACAACAAATTTGTCTAAGAATGGAGCAAGTACCTTGTTCATTAGGGTGCAGAAAGTTGCCGGTGCATTTGTAAGGCCAAAAGCCATGACCAGAAATTCGAAGGCTCCATATCTTGTCACGCAGGTGGTCTTACCTTCATCCCCTTCGGCTATGCGCACTTGATAGTACCCCGATCGAAGATCCCGCTTGGTGAACACTCTTGCTTTGCCCAGCTGGTCGAACAAGTCTGCAATGAGAGGAATCGGGTACTTGTTCTTGATTGTAATCTTGTTTAGTGCTCTATAGTCTATGCATAGTAAAAGGCTGCCATCGTGCTTCTTTTGAAACAACACTGGTGCTCCATAGGGTGCCTTGGAGGGTCGGATGTAGCCTGCATCCAGTAGCTCTTGCAATTGCCTCCTAAGTTCGGCCAATTCAGGAGGAGCCATCCTGTATGGGGCAAGTGCTGGTGGCTTAGCTCCTGGCTCCAGCTCAATCACATAATCCACTTCTCTTCTTGGAGGAAGTCTCTTGGGCAGCTCGGTTGGCATTACATCCTTGAATTCTTCAAGGACCTTCTCCACTAATTTGGGGGATGCCATCTCCCCCACCATTTTGTCTATTGTCCCCCTTGATGGTAGCCACAAATGTAGGATCTTTCCTCTTGACCCCTTTTGTTAGCTGCATGGCAGAAATGATATTCCTGCCTCCACATTCCCTTTTGATTGGTACCAAGCAAGGCTTGCCATTTTGCATAATGCACATGGAATTGGCATAGGGGGCTAGCAATGCTTGTGCCTCATTTAGGAAGTCAATGCCTAAATAAAACATTTTGTCATCAAGAGGAGCAATGGTAATGTCCACCATACCTTGCCACTGTCCAAGCTTGATGGCTGTCCCATAGGCAATCCCACAAATTGGTTGGCTCTTGGCATTGACTCCTTTCACAAAGCCTGCCTCCTTGTTGTATGGCAATTTGAGCTCATCCGCCAATGCTTTGGCCATGTAAACGGTGTCGGCTCCAGTGTCTACCAAGGCTTCCACTGGTTGTCCCATTACTTCTGCCTCCACCAACATTCGGCCATGGCGCTGCCTCTTTACCTTGGCTTGGATGGCATTAAGGAGCTTTAAAGAAGCCACCTGCTTCTCTGTTTGGGGTGCCTCTTCTTCAGAGACTAAGGTAGCCAATTTGCCACGCTTTGGACACTCAAATGCCCTATGAGGCCCACTGCAGATGAAACAAGCAATCTTGGATTTTGGAGAGTCTCCCTCCTTCTCCTTGCCCTTGTCTTTTGATTGCTTGTAGCCCTTGTGCTCCTTTGAAACCTTGGGCCGATCACTTCTGAACTTGCTGCCTTTGTCGTGCCTCTTGCCTTTATCTTTGTTAGAGTCCTTTTTCTTGAACTCTATTAAGGACTCGGCTGTTGCCATTGCTGAAGCAAGGTCTTGCACTCCTCGCCGCTGAAGTTCCATCTTGGCCCAATTTGAGAGGCCATCAAGGAAGCAAAATAAGGCATCTTTGTCCCCCATATCTGGAATTTCCAGCATCAATTCGGAAAACTCCTTGACATATTCTCGGATGCTCCCCTCCTTGTGCTGGAGTCGCCTTAATTTAGCTCGGGCTTCATGTTCAGCATTTTCTGGATAGAATTGCCTTTTTAACTCCTTGGTGAAGTCCTCCCAAGTATCGATAGTGCAAGTGCCCTTCTTGATGTCTTCACATCTCCTTCTCCACCATACTGTGGCAATATCATTCAAATAAAGAGATACACTACGTACCTTTGCAGCTTCGTCGGTTATGCCCACGGCTTCAAAGTATCTCTCCACGTTCCAAAGGAAGTTATCAATCTCCCTTGCATTCCTTGCTCCACTATATGCCCTTGGCTTTGGGGCATCAATTCTGGCTGTTGGAGCTGCTGTGCTGGTGCCAACACCACTGACTAGTGCAGTTTTGCACAAAGCAAGTTCAGCCTCTAGTCGATCCACCTTCTGCCGATAGTCCAGCAACACGGTCTCTAGTGCTTGGTCCTTCTTCGAGAGCAAGTCTACTGCTGTGTTGAGGGCTCCTTGCATCTGCTCCCTGAGTTCGTCGTCATCCCCTTTTGACTCCAACTCGGAGATGCGAAGGTCCATGTCTTCGCACTTGTCCCTTTGCTCCGACACGAAGGCCTCCAACTTGGCCAGCCTATCCTCCAACGCAGACAGCATATCCCTTGACTTCTCTCGGCGGCCTTTCCCCTCCCTTGGAGGAATTGAGGTGGTTTGCTCCATCTCACTACTGCCAGACATTGACTGAGGTTCTTTGGGAAAGAAGGCTCTGATACCACTTGTCACGGGCTCACAAAAGTCCCCAAGTGTTCTCCCCGTGCGGCATTAGCAAACTCAACCTTTGAGTGAGCTAGTCAGCCTTGTCCCTCTTGTTAGAGTACTTGTGGAAGCTTAAATATGAGCTTGGAAAGAAGGAAGATGCAAGTAGAGAGCACAAGTCTTGAATAAAAGGCTTTGTATTTGTATTGAAAGCTTTACAAGGCAAATGGCTATACACTTATGAGTACAAAAGTGTGTGGCAAAATGAGTGAGGCTTCCCTTATTTATAGGCTTGGGGAATTCTCTAGAACTCCAAAATATGTGGCTAAGCTTGCCCTTTTAGAAATTTCCATGTTTTGCTTGTCCATGGAGAATTCTAGAATATTCTGGCCTTCTCTCGCAGGTTCTGGTTGTCTCCAACAACTTCTGGGCAATTCTTGGGCATTCTGGCACGTTCCTGCCAGGATTGGTGCGTAATGGCGTAGGGCGCACGCAAGCGGGCTGCGAAACTGCGAGGCGCGCGCGGACATTCTGCGAGGCGCGCGCGGACGGTCTGCGAGGCGCTCGCAGATCAACTGGACACCCAGGTATGCAACGCACACTTGCTCTTTTGTTGGAAAATTACTTTTGGCCACAAATGAGGGATGATGTGGAGGCATATGTCAAGACATGCCTCGTCTGCCAGCAAGATAAAATTGAGAATCAACTCCCCACGGGGTTGCTAGAGCCGCTGCCCATCCCGGAGAAACCGTGGGAGAGTCTCCATGGACTTCATAGTTGGGCTGCCACCTTCGGAAGGGTGTGGGTGGATCCTTGTTGTGGTGGACAGGTTTTCAAAGTATGGGACTTTCATCCCAGTCCCTAAAGATTGCTCTGCCGAACAAGCAGCCCAATTGTTTCTCAAGCATGTGGTGAAGCTATGGGGACTGCCGAGGAAGATTATCGGCAATCGAGACCCCAGATTCACAGGCAAATTTTGGACAGAGTTGTTCAAACTCTTGGGGACTCAACTTAGCTTCTCTACAGCCATGCACCCTCAAACCGATGGCCAAACAGAAAGGGTGAATGCCTTGCTGGAGCTCTACTTGAGGCATTATGTGAGCGCCAACCAAAGGGACTGGGCAAAGTTGCTTGATGTTGCCAAATTCTCCTACAATTTGTTGAAGAGTGAATCAACAGGGCAAAGCCCTTTCAAGATACTCACTAGCCAGCAGCCCAACACTCCAACAAGCATAGCCAGTGGATACAAAGGGAGCAGTCCAGTAGCCTACAAATTTGCCAAAGGTTGGGAGGAGTTGCAAGAATCCGCCAGAGCTTGCTTGGCAAAGGCTGCCAAGCGCATGAAGAAGTGGGCTGACAAGAAGAGGCGTCCTAGGGAATTTCAAGTTGGCGACTTGGTGCTTGTCAAGATCTACATGCATGGCAAGGGCGCAAGAGGCCAGCACCAAGGGCTTTTAAGGTGTTATGAAGGGTCATATCCCATCATCAAGAAAATTGGGAAACAAGCCTACAAAGTTGATCTGCCACCGAATTACAAGATCCACAATGTCTTCCATGTGAGTTTGCTGAAGCCATTTGTAGAAGACAAGGAGGATCCCACAAGAAATATCTCCACAAGAGCCCCAGGAGGAGTAAGGGTCCAGTATGACAAGGACATAGAGGAGATTATTTCTGACCAAGTGGTTCGCCATGACCGACGAGCACCGACAAGGGAGCTACATGTCAAGTGGAAGGGGCTGCCTGATAGTGAAGCCAGTTGGGAACCCTTGGAAGAAATGTGGCAGTTCAATGAGCAAATAGAGGCCTACGAATAAGCCAAAGCAACGAGGACGCTGCTTGAATAGGTGGGGGAGAATGTCGCATACCGAAGGACTTCTCCCCAAAAATCGCCAAATTTTTCGCCCACAAGGCAGCACTAGCAAGTGCTGCCCAAGGAGAGGGTCTACGTGCCCAGCACAACTCCCAGCACAGCTAGTATGAGGCGCCTGGGGGAGATTTTGGAAGACCTGCACAGTGAGGTTTCACCAGCCAGCAACTACGGGCTAAACGAGGTCTAATTGGGGGAGTTTCTCGCAAGGCAGCGCCCACAGGCCAACCAGCACACCAGCGCTCGCGGATCGCGCACGCTCCGCAACAATTCCGCGCGCGCGCCCCGCAGCAGCCCCACGAGCATGCTCCACAGTAGATCTGCGCGCGCCTCGCAGACCGTCCGCGTGCACGTCGCAGTTTCGTAGCCCGCTCGCATGCACCCCGCACCAGTGCGCACTAATCCTCGCAAGAACGTGCCAGAATGCCCCAGAATTGCCCAGAAGTTGCTGGAGACAACCAGAACCTGCGAGAGAAGGCTAGAATATTCTAGAATTCTCTATGTACAAGCAAAACATGGAAATTTCTAGAAGGGCAAGCTTAGCCACATATTTTGGAGTTCTAGAGAATTCCCCAAGCCTATAAATAGGGGAAGCCTCACTCATTTTGCCACACTTTTGTACTCATAAGTGTATAGCCATTTGCCTTGTAAAGTTTTCAATACAAATACAAAGCCTTTTATTCAAGACTTGTGCTATCTACTTGCATCTTCCTTCTTTCCAACCTCATATTTAAGCTTCCACAAGCACTCTAACAAAAGGGACAAAGTTGACTAGCTCACTCAAAGGTTGAGTTTTGCTAGTGCTGCACGGGAGAACACTTGGGGACTTTTGTGAGCCCGTGACACATAGATGACCTCGCTCTGATACCAACTGACGCAGAACGAAAAACGTGAAACAATAGAAACAATTATACTCCGTCAAGAGTTTCAAACCAATAACGTTGGTTTGAAACGATGAACAAGAAAAATAAAGAAAATGGCGAGAAGCCGAATTCTTGAAAAAAAATAACTTAATTACTTCGAATTTGATTGATTGAAAAAAACAATGCAAGGAACATATTTATAATAGTAGAAATCCTAAAACAACAAAAATTATAATGAATGAAATCCTAAAGCAGATAGAAATCATAAAGCAACAATTCTAATTGAATTATAAATTAAATTATAAATCCTAAAGCAACAATCTTAATTGAATTATAAATACTAAACGATGGAATTTCCAAGTCTTCTTCAAAATCCAAGGCCAACTAGTCCATCTATTCCACATCATACGTCATATTTCATTTGATGCTCATCATGCCATCGCATGTTTGTTGTTGTTGCTTCTGAAGCATATAGTCTTTGAAGCATAGGTGTTAAAGGAAAATAATACATCCTTTTGAATGCTACATCGTGTCTTGAATCTTGCTTGTCCATAGAATTTGCATTCCATCAAATTACTTTCTTCCTTCTACTGTATCATACAACCAAGCTTGCAACAATCAATTTTCTCAACAAGCAAACCTAAACCACGTACAAGCTTTTCGTCAAATAGAAACTATCGACCAACTTATTATCGTCCAGCAATGCTTCCCTAATGAAGTTCACTATTGCATCATAGCATCTTTCAGATAAATGATGTTCAGCTTTAATGTTCACCAGTCGAGCAATAGTCGACAATTGAGAATGTTTTTCGCAACTAGGCTATAATTCTTCTTCAGCAGCACTTAGCATGTCATAGAACCTTCGAGCATCTGGATTAGGCGGTTCCTCCATATTTTCATGTTCTATATTTGAATGAGCATCCGAAGCTACATGAAGAAAGTGTTGAGTACTAGCAACAAATACCAAATTTCTATATGGATTATTGCCAACTTGAGTCACTGGTGCATTAAATGTCACTTCATTTGTAGCTGCTAAATTATGTATTTGCTCCCCATGAGTATACCATTCATTGTAATTCAGTCTAAACCACTAATGCAGAAGATTTAATTTACCATCATCCACTAGTAGATACTTTCTATTAGAGCATTTCTTACATGGACATCTAATTTTACTTACACCCATTAAAAATGGTTGACTGCATGCAAATTCTATAAATATCTCCAGCCTTGCTATGAAATTTGGATTAAGAAGTCCATTTTTGTAACACCCTGAAATTTGCTAAATAAGTGTGTAATGTCAGTGTTGTGTTCCTATTTTGGAGAACCAATTGATGTCTAAAAATCATGAATAATATACCAATAAAAAGATGTAAATATTGGCTATAATTATTCAGAATACTATTTTACCAAATTCTATCATTTGAGGCATGAAAATACAGTGAGAACAAGTAAAGATCGAAACTGCCCGATTACTGAAATTTCAGTACAGAATAGCCCATTTTATTTTTATTTGGCTTTTTTAAAATTTCTATTAAAATTTAGCGAAATTTTATTTTTATTAGATTTCAATTATTTGAAACTTTTCTTATACTTCTTATTATATAATCTATTCAATTATTTATTTCTATCATTTATAAATCTGAAAAATTCTTTATTTATAATCTATTCTTCCATTTAAATTAGGTTATGTATATATAACAAAAGTCTAATTAATTCCAGAAATTTTATTTTTATAAGTTTTTAGGTAAATTTTTAATATTATTTAAATTGTCTAATTTTTTTATCATCTTTAATTTTATTCCACAGATTTAACTATTTTATGTAAAAATTTTATTCAAAATTTCCATCCAAAATTTCTGCCCAAAATTTTAAAACTGGTCCTTACAATAAATTACAATTTGGTCCTAAATCTTTATGATTTAATCATTTTGGTCCATAATTTCATTTTTATCTATAAATTAAATTATTTTATGCTTAATACCTACTCAAAACTTTTATCCAATTTACTGCTCAGTATTTAAAATTAGGCTCTTAAGGCAATTTACAATTTGGTCCTAAATTTCTACAATTTTTTATTTTAGTCTCTATTTCTTCCCGATTTTTATTTGGACAAATTTTTATATTCTATTTATATGAATCTAACCCAGAAATTTTCCAGACCTCCTCTCCTAAATATATTTGTTACTTTTCATTTTGGTCCTTATGAAAAATTTCATTTTGGTCCTTGATTTTTTTTCTCAAATGGTCTATTTTCGTCTTTTAAATAAAAATTTCAGTTTTGGTCATTGTAAACCAAGTCCTTTTAATTAATTTATGTCCATACATCTAATGTCTATATTCATTTTTAAATTTATATATTGGGTCCTTATGAAAATTTTCATATTTGTTCACAAAATAATTTTTTTGTCCAAGTAGGTCCTTCATGTCCACCATTAGTCATCTTTATTTTTTGCTACAAATTTAGTCTGTTTTTTTCATGAGGATTTAATCCTCCATTTTTTTATCAATTCATCCACACATATACATGGTTAATATACAATTATTCTCATCCAAATACATTTACTTTTTCCACATAAAATATAGTCATATAAACCATCTCAAAATCAACATGCAATCACATTATTTTATGTATATCACCTATCCTTTTTGTGTATGAAGTTTTCCTCTTTGTTTGGAGTTTTTAGTCCTTGAATTTTCTTTGCCAAGTTTCTGTCCAAACCAATGTTTGGACAACTCTTGAATTTCTTTTTGTGGAAGGTACCAAAACTACAAAAAAAAAAAAAAAAAAGCTTAAGATCATGACATGCATGATCATCAAAGAAGAAAAAACTTACTCAACTTTGAGACAAGTTTTACTAACCTTTCCTTGAGTTTTTCCTTGTCCAAATGTGGTGATCTTCTCTTCTTCAAAAGCTCAAAAGAAAATGGAGGAAGAAAGAGTTTTGGTCACCTTGTAAATGAGTGGATCTCACTCACTTCGGTCTCCAATGGTGGCTACTACTTCCCTACTTGGTCTAGTTCATTTGTGGGTTTGAAAAAGGACATGCATGGAGGTTTGGTGGGAGAAAAGGAGAGAAGAAAATTCTGGATTTTGGAAGAGAATAAAATTCTGGATTTTGAAAGAGAAGAGGGTTTGGTGGAGAGGAGAAGGAGAAGAAAATAGCTGCTAGAAATTTTGGTCTCTTACAAATGAGCCTCTCAAGCTCATTTATCCACTTAAATACCAGCCCATTTCCTTAGGCTGGGCCATATTTTATTTGAGGTTTAGAGCAAATTTGGAGCCCATTTAATCAAGCATGGCCAGCCACTTCTCCTTCATGGGCTTTGGTCCAACTCATGTTCAAGTCTTGGTCCAGTATTAATTTTTTTTTCCAGCTTTTGAGCACATCTCTTTGTTTAATTATTTTGATAGGCTTTGTTTTTTACAAAATGCAAAACATGAAAGTTGTAGCCAATATCCTAAATAAAATTCATGTAAAATTTTATAATTTTATCTAGTCATTAAGGCTTCCAAATAAAAATAAAACGGGCTATTATGTACTGAAATTTCAGTAATAAGTCAGTTTCGACCTTTACTTGTTCTCATTGTATTTTCATGCCTCATAAAATAGTATTCTGAACAATTGTAGCCAACATTCACATTTTTCTATTGGTATATTATTCATTATTTTTAGACATCAATTGGTTCTCCAAAATAGGAACACAACACAGACATTACACACTTATTTACCAAATTTCGGGGTGTTACAATTTTACGGCTTTCTAGCATACATCCAATCTCTATTGGTATTCATTTTGTATTCCTTCAATATAAAATAGAAACCAATCAAATAAGCAACAAACTTTGAATGCATTTTAACATCATCAAGTTAAATAACACTAACAAACATAAATGTACAAATAGATTTAGTATATTTTTGGTGTTGAATAAATGGGTTGGAGAAAAGAGTTGAAAGTTCAAACTGGCAGGGAAGGTTATGATAATAAAATGGAGGCAGTTGTATGCAAGTGTTTGTCCCTTGGAACTTGGAAGTGGATTGAGTTGAATTTGTGCTGCTGCACAAGATGCAGCATCTGCTGCAGTGCAGCAGTAGGGAGCTGCTAGCCTGCTACACAAGATTCACAGGATTGCAGAAGCTGCTGCAGTGCAGCAGAAGGCCTACTGCTGCACAAGATTGCAGCAGCTGCTGCACAATGCAAGGAGAAAAATCTTTCATAAAATACAACTCATCAGTTCATTCTTGGAAAAAAAAATGAGTATTTAAAAATAAAATTCATTATTCACAAAATGTAAAAGTCCAAGACATGAATTGACCTGCTAGATATATAAAACATATATATCTGTCCTTGAGCAATTCAGCATGCCAACAAAAGTACTAAGTATTTTTAGTTTGTGCAGACAGTAGAAAATTTCTTTATTTGCTAGGCATGCTACTAAGCAAAACTTTTAGAATTGCATTTCCTAATCCTTCCTATTTATGTCTAATTAGATGTAGAACTCTTCCACTTAAATTGCAAGGATTATGCATAAACTAGTGACCTACAGGTCATTGTAGGCCATCGTCGCTCAGATCTAACCAACATAACAAATTCAAAAATTCTGTTGTCACAAGCTTGCTTGCAAATAGGAATGCACTTCATAATACAGGAAAGATGAAATTAAAGTTCAAATTCTTGTGTCAGTATTATAGTTGCATTAATTATTTCTCACAGATTAATGAGTATTTTTCAGTTATCATCTTGCATAAAAGAAAATCAATTTTCTATAGAAGGGGAATAATAGCATTTTCCTTTACATGTTTTCTGGAACTATTGAAAGAAAACTCTGCATATCCACACGCGAAAGTACCAGCCATAAAGACTTAGCAGTATGCATACAAACGTGTTTTTCATCCTCACTTGTTTAATTATTTGTCATATTCAGATCAGCATTGAGTAAAGTGATGATGTGAGCTTCAAGAATCTGTTAAGACCAAAAACAAAAAAAGGGAAGAATAGAAACAGCTCCATTTCAACAACAATGTCTCGAGTGGCTGAGGCTGAGATGGAGAGACTATGTAGAGCCAAGGTAGCAGATATTGCAGGGACTACAAATTGGCAAGTATAGGAAGTCAAATAAAAACCTGAAAATTAGTGGAGCAGGATAGATCAAACCTGAAAATTAGAGTTTAGGAATTAAAAAATATAATTGAAATTGAATATGAAATGATTTTAAAAACAAATCCAAAATGAAACTCAAATGAAATTGAGCTAGTTTATTTCAATTTAATCTTCCAAATATTTCAATTTATGTGTTTTTTCATTTAGATCAATTCAATTCAATTTGTTAAAATTTCAATTTATTTTAAGTTTCAAACTAAACTAAATGGCCTCACTCTCCACATCTATACAAGGAACATGGGACCTCATCAGAAACGCTAATTCTTTCCTTTTCCTGCTTTCTAGGGCACCCTGAGAGTGATTTAAGGGATAAAAAAGAAGACATGCATGAACATTATATAAGGCACAAACATCTCACGATATTCAATGGCTAAACCTTGTGAAGTAAGATTCTCTACGACTTCATCCAAAAGCACTGAAGAAAAGAGGAAACAACACATACCAATGTCAGTTGAATCTTTAACTGAGAAAGAGAATAAGCAGCAGCCCTACTTCTTCTTTTCTGTGCAACTCAAATATTTGAAACTTGGTTACCACTACTTGGTCTCCAATGCCATGTTCCTCTTAGTCATACCATTTCTTCCCATGATTTTGGGATCTTTCAGGTATCGGCGATGGAAAGGAACTGATCCGGTGGAGGAGAAGCGTTCGGTGGAAATGAATGGGAACTTTCAGGTATCTGCGGTTTGGGTTCAAAGAGTTCGGCGGAGGACAATGAGCTGCGGCACTATGTATTTTGAAGGAGCTGGTCCGGCGATGGTGCGGCGAGGATGAGAAGGGA
>CAOGCB010107063.1:0-18735 GCA_948266635.1 Cnidoscolus chayamansa
TTCATTTTTTCCTCATGAATTTGCACTTGCTTTTCTTGATAATCTTTAATTGCAACCGCCAT
Organism: Cnidoscolus chayamansa; assembly: GCA_948266635.1. Taxonomy (NCBI): domain Eukaryota; kingdom Viridiplantae; phylum Streptophyta; class Magnoliopsida; order Malpighiales; family Euphorbiaceae; genus Cnidoscolus; species Cnidoscolus chayamansa. The sequence goes on from CAOGCB010107063.1 coordinate 63, forward strand.
TTCTGAAAGTGGAGCTAAACTAGCTACATCGAAGGATAGTTTAGTCACCGCGGATGATGAATGTGCTTTACCTTTTCGTTTAGCAGCCTTAATTCCTTGGGGTCGAGCAGGGGATTGAACTTCATCAGTTGCATTTTGTTGGGTGCCTTCTCCGGTTGAGGATGTCGAATATGCTCCTTCTGCATTTATTTTACTTCTCTTGCTAACACCGCTGGTGGCATTTGTTTGTTGGCGCCATGCTCTCCATTTCGGTTGGTCATGAAGCAGCCTTTCCCAGTGTTTTTTGTACTATTTACTAACTCGGTCTTTATATTTGGATTCGAATATTTGACATGCATAATTGTCAATATCCGCCTCATTCCAACCGCTTTGTGCATTTCGTTGTGCTTCATCATAGCACGAAGCCCATGCATTAGCCGATGAACTAATCAACTCGAATCGCTTACGAAGTGCTTCTGTTGTGTGAGATGAAAGATATGGTATGGTTTCAACCACGTAATTTCCAATCCGAGCCCAAAATGAAACACGAATTTGGTTCGTGTTTGTAATAGGATCAAGGGAGGTATTCAACCACGCACTAACCAAACATGAATCTTCTTCCCATGTCCAATTCTTCTTTTTTTCTACTCATTTTTTCCACTTGACTTGGGTCATGGTCTTCACCTGCATTAATACTCTCCCCAGTCATAGGAGAGTTTGAAGGAGGACTGCTCATGGGTGTGACTGAGATTGTTGAGAGAATTGAAAAGGATTATTGTAAGGATATCTTGGCATTGGGGCAAATGGTTGTGAAAAATTTGGATTTGTTGGAATTTGAGTGCAGAAATTTGGATTGGTTGGAATTTGTTAAGGTAAATTTGGATTTTGTGGATGTGGAGGAAATTGATTTGGATAATTGTGTTGGAACTATTGATTAAAATCGGATTGATTTGGATCTATTGATTAAACAAAGTGGAAATGCAATGTAATAGATAGTAAAAGAAGAAGCAGAAGAAATTGGAGACAATTTTAGTGGTGTACATAACAACAATAGAATTGAGCTGTTTTTATAGGAAAAAAATAGCAATGTGGCTCTTACAGACCCATGTATTTTGCCATCTGTTTTGTGTAAAGTTCACATGAGTATGTTTTATGTTAGTAAAAAAAGTAAAGATGATGTGATTTGCCATCTGTTTCGTGTAAGAGTTCACATGAGTGTATTTTATGTTAGTAAAAAAAGTAAAGATGATGTGATTTGCCATCTGTTTTGTGTAAGAGTTCACATGGGTGTGTTTTATGTTAATAAAAAAAGTAAATATGATGTGATTTGCCATATGTTTCGTGTAAGAGTTCACATGGGTGTGTTTTATGTTAGTAAAAAAAGTAAAGATGATGTGATTTGCCATCTGTTTTGTGTAAGAGTTCACATGTGTGTGTTTTATATTAGTAAAAAAGTAAATATGATGTGATTTGCCATCTGTTTCGTGTAAGAGTTCACATGGGTGTGTTTTATGTTAGTAAAAAAAGTAAAGATGATGTGATTTGCCATCTGTTTTGTGTAAGAGTTCACATGGGTGTGTTTTATGTTAATAAAAAAAGTAAAGATGATGTGATTTGCCATCTGTTTCGTATAAGAGTTCACATGGGTGTGTTTTATATTAGTAAAAAAATTAAAGATGATGTGAATTGCTATCTGTTTTGTGTAAGGATTCACATGGGTGTATTTAGTTTTGAAATAATATAAATTTCCTATAAATACCTATGCCATAAAATTCATTCATCACATAACTAAATATCATTCCTACAACCATGTCTTCCTCTTCATCATCATTAGATTCTTCTTCTTCAATTAGTAGCTCTTCTAATGATGAAGTTCATAAATTAATCGACCAAGTCATAAACCACCTCATTATGCAATAGATACCCCATAAATTGAAAGAAACAATTGAACAATTCCAGGCAACAACATCATCATCCAATCCAAGATGCCGACGATGTAGATTCATTGAAAAAAAATCGTGAATCTGGTCATGAGCGACTTTTTGCCAATTACTTTGATGAAAATCCAACATATCATGATAATGTATTTCGTCAAAGGTTTCGAATGAGAAGACATGTCTTCCTTTGAATTGTTGAAAGAGTTACCGCCATTGATCCATATTTTCAACAAAGGCGTGATGCAACACAACAACAAGGACTCTCACCACTGTAAAAATGTACAGCTGCTATACGAATGTTAGCGTATGGAGTGCCAAGTGATTTTGTGGATGACTATGTGCGCATAGGTGAATCAATAATACAAAAATGCTTAAAACGGTTGTGTCAAGCTGTTTGTGGAGCTTTTCAAGATGAATATTTGCGCCGCCCCAACAATGATGATATTCGTCGGCTATTGCATTATGCGGATAGACGTGGCTTCCCCGGAATGTTAGGAAGTATCGACTGCATGCATTGGAAATGGAAAAATTGTCCAGCAGCATGGAATGGTCAATACACAAGCGGATATAAGGGGTCACCTACAATAATTCTAGAGGCTGTGGCTGGGCCTGATTTGTGGATTTGGCATGCTTTTTTTGGAGTAGCTAGTTGTAACAATGATATTAATGTCCTGGACCGGTCACCCTTATTTGATGATGTGCTTAAAGGAGTTGCTCCAGAGGTAAATTTCACGGTTAATGGAAATTCATATAGATTAGGGTATTATTTAGCTGACGGAATATATCCTGAATATGCCACATTTGTGAAATCCATCCCCATCCAACCGGTGAAAAGCGAATATTGTTTGCAGCACGACAAGAATCATATCATAAAGATGTAGAACGAGCATTTGGAGTGTTACAGGCTCGATTCGCAATTGTACGTGGCCCTTCACACTTATATCATAAGAGTGATATCGAAAATATCATTAGAGTATGCATCATAATGCATAATATGATAGTTGAAGACGAGCGAGACACTTATGAGCATTTCGCTGACGTTGATGCATTTGATGAAGTTGATAACACACCTTCGTAACCGATTTTGGGTGAATCCATTTTGCCCAATTATGAAAATTACGTGCAAAATTATACCCAAAATTCTATCGCACTTCGAAGCAGAGCAACTCATCGACAATTGCAAGTGGATTTGATGGAGCATGTATGACATTTCAATAACAATGCATAGTTTTATTTAAATTTATGTTTAAATTTTTTGTATCTGCACGAGTTATTTTAATTATTGTATTTACGTTTTTAATTAATGGAATTATTATTTAGTAATATTATTCTATAAAATAATTATTTTTTTAAAATTTACTATAATATAATTAAATGATTTTGGCTCAAATTAATTTATATAAATAAATTTTAATTAATAGTTATCATATTTATTAATCACGTATTATTTTATTTTTAGTGAATTTATATTAATTAAAATAATTAGATAGTGTAAATATTTAATAATATAATAATTATGTGGGTCCTATACTGAATAGTATTTTAATAGTCCTTTTGATGTAAGAGATAAAGAGTAGTAAATGGAGGAGTTGTGTACTGGGCCCATCAAATCTGACGTGGAGGAGAGAGTTATTTAGTAGTCCTCCATTTAGTAGTCCTTCTAATGCGGGTGGCCTTAGTTCCTTCATCTTTGATTTTCCAACTTTAACTTTGTTGAAATTATCATAATTTTATTTACATAATTTAAAAAATTTTAATGTAAAAAATTATTGTATTTCAATAATATATTTCTATTTATTTAAAAATAAAAGGCTCGTTTTAAATAATAGAATACCTTTGATTATTTTAAAATATATAATATTTTAAATATAAAAATATGTGATGAATTAATTTAAATTATAATTTTAGTATATCTTATGTAATTTTTTATCAACAATATTATATGTATTAAAAAAAGTTATATATTAAAAACTGTTAATATGATATTTTATTATAAAATATTTTCAATTAATATATCAAAATACTAGCCACCGTTAAATTAGATTGATGTTTATAATAAATATTCATCTAAACTACAACATTTTAGATTTAATTGGTTAATTTTAGTATTGTGCATGATTTTTAGATCTCAAACTCAACCAGACAACTATACTAAAATTGAAAAATAACTAATATTATAGCAATCAAACCGTATCAAATTGAAATTATCCGTTTTAATTCTTTATTAAAATTTATATCAAAATTAAATCGAGAATAATTTTATAGTTCTAATGATTTATATATAAAATTTATTAAATTCTTAATTTTATGGAAAAACTGATTTTATATATAAATTTCTAATGATTTTTAGATATATTATATATTAGTTTTATGATATATTAAATTTAACATAATTATATGTAATTATATAATTTTATTTATTTATATTTAAAAAATTAATGTAATTGAATTTATATAAATAAATAAATGAAGTTTATTTTATATATATTATGAATAAAAAGTTAAAATAGTTAAATTTAAATAAAATAATAAATGAAAATTGTACATTAATATTAAAGGATCTTTTGGAGAGCTTTCGCTAGCTCGCTCCTTAATTACCAAGTGTTTGGAAGAGTCTCCGTTCCATTATTTTTGGATGAAGTTCCTATCAGTTTAGCTTATATATAGAATTCTCTCATTTTTAGCTTCTAGAAATAAGATAAAAAATATTGATCTTTATATATAATTTTCATTATTCTATCTTATTTTAATAATTTTTCATTATTCTTTTCCTTTTTTTCTTAAATTTTCATTATTCCTCTTTTTTTTTTTCTTCCGGCAATTATACCCTCTTATTTTATTATTCCTTCCCCTCTTATTTTTTTTTTCTTTATTCCTTCTCGCATAAGCCTACGGATTCTTTCTTTCACAGGATTTTCTTTCTTCCTTCCGGCATGTAAACCAACTCTTCCCTTTCTCATGGTAGGATTTTCTTTCTTCCTAGCTGCCAGCATCTCTCTCTTCAAGCTATACTGATCTTCCTTTTCTCTCAATGATTTCCTTTCTTCCGAGCATATCTCTCTTCCTCTTATACCAAACAATCTTCCCTAAACTTGCCGCATATCAATACTATTGATCGATTATATCTCCCAGCATATCTCTACAATTGCTTTTGACTTTCTCAGGTAATCTTCCATTTCTCACAATTACCCATCACGATTCCTTTAAAGTGCGACTTCTATGCATTATTGATGCCTCTGCCACAATCAATTTCATTATCTGCGATTGAAGTCTCACCATTGGAGTCTCACGATTGAAGTCTCAGATTACCCATCAACAAAAAGTTTAGGTTTCATTAGGTATGTATATGTATGGTTTTTTGTTTTGTATATTAAGTAATTGTATGGTTTTTGTAATTATAAGGTTTTCTGAATTAAATTCCTAATAGTAATATGATAATGAAAGTAATTTTTGGTTTGTAATATTCTGGTTTGTAATTTGTGTAATTTGTATGCATGTTTGGTGCTGCAAAATTGGAGGATGCATTTGCTAAATGCAGTAATATTTTAGGTCCTGCTGTGTGATGTCCTGTTTCTTCCCATAGGCTTAGTTTTTTAGTTTTTTTGTGGCTAGTTGAGGCCAGGTTTATATTTTTAGTAATTCATATCTCAATATTTAGGGAATATGACTAAGGTAGTCGAAAACATATATAAATAGGGAATGCGGTGGGGAGAGCCCTACTGGGTTAGAGTTTTAGGAAAAGCTACTCCTGCCTTTAGAAACCTAACTATATCAGTTGAGACAAAAGATAGTAAAGGAACTGAAGCATGGATCACCTTAGATGAAAAAGGAATGGCAGTACTTGAACATGACCCTCAGCTTTTAGCTTATGCTTCTATAAATCCAAGGATTTCAAACATGTGAGCTAAAGACATCGTTTGCTTTTGGTTCATTTGGCTCCTATGTGGACTTGAATCACAGTTTTAGAAACTACTATAGGACGCATTTGTTTGCTTTAATTAGCTTATAAGTTATGATACTAGACCTTATGACTTAGTGTATGCATTATCGAAAAATACCAAAAAAGTTGAACTAGGATTATGGAGCAAAGTTGGAGCATCAACCAGCTGTTGCCGCTCCTGGACAGTTGGAGAAGCAGTAACCAGCTGCTGCTCCTCCTGCTGCACAGTTAGAGATAGTCGTGGCTTTTTTATTGATGCTATCCCTCAGACTGAGATAGTCATGAAACAAGACTTTATTGTGCAGATCTCTTTCTAATGTGTTTTAGGCAAACTGAATCCAAAATGATCCTGTAAGATAATTAAAATAACTAGAGCTTGCCTGGCAATTAACATTGAGCAGCATTTGTTCAAAATCAGTTCAGCTCCATTAAAAAAATATCATTTTTTATCAGACAATTTCAGTTTTTCCACAATAATTTTAATAAATATGTTTTTTTTTTTTTTTTTTTTCATTTTTATAGATTGCATGGTTGCATAAGAGAGACACAAGTAAGATGATGGAATGTCTTCTCGCATTAGTATGTGGCCTTGTATGGAATCCGACATCTTCTTATGGTTATATAGTCAATGGTTATAGATTTCACAATGAATCTCATGATAAAGGCATGAGAACACAAAACAACGTAGTTATTGTAGTTGGAGAGGTAAGTGATGAAGTTGACAATATAGATTACTATGGTGTCTTAAGTGAGATCATTCAATTGCAATACCTCGGAGGAAGACGTGTGGTGTTGTTTCGTTGCAAGTGGTGGGACGTTTAAGATTGAGTGAAAGGGGTTAAAATCGATGAATAAGGGATTGTTAGTGTTAATTGCAAAAGAACTTTAAAAACAAATGATCCTTTCATATTGGCTAACTAAGCATCATAAGTTTTTTATGTCCCAGATAATGTTCACAAAAGCTGGCATTGTGTGATGAAGGCACGTGCTCGAGATTCATATGAGATGCCATTAAAGGACCAAAATCAACCAATTGATTTGAATCAATCACCTGAAGCATTACAACACGATGAATCTATTCATCAAAAACTTGTGGAAATGATAACAATTGAATCAAATGATGACATTAGTTGGAAAAGGATAGATTTAGAGTAGCAAACAATTGAGACATCTTCAGTCTATAAGAAAAGAAAACATAGCTCATGTCTTGTATTTATTTTTTTTTATTGTAATGAGAATGTTTTTTTAAGTTTACTCCATAGTATAATGAAAGTTTAACATTTTTAATTGGTATACAATTTCATTATATTATTCCACGTATTTTGTAGCATGATGACTTAACACATTAAACTTGTCATTAACTTATTATTTACATATTTTACAACTTACTTTATGCTAATATTGTAGGTACATGATGCAAGCCAGTACGTCAAAAAAAGTGAAAGGTCCTAGGACCAAAATGGTGTGTTAGGTAGAGGAAGGAAACATGGAGATCAATCTCAATAAGTTTTTTCGACATCAACCACAAGAATCCCTACTATATCAATTGCACATAATCTATCAAGGCAACATGATGATAATGCAATAATGGAAGATAATGATAATAGAGAAGTTAACGAAATGCAAGAACAAATACAAGAAGAAATGCATGATGGTGCAACTTGTAAATTTTTATGTTCATCAAGTTTATACATTTACTTCAATGATTGAATTTTTTTTTACTTATTGGTGATAGTGCGATTCAATTCAATAGGGGAATAGCAAAGTAATAGTGCGAATGTTCATGAATTTGATCCGATTTCAGAAGATAGTTCAATGCAACAACAAGCACCTGAAGGTCATAATTATATTATTCTTATCATATGGAGTATTATGAATTTGATATATGATGATTTTATCATTCTTAATGAACTTCAAATATTTTGTTTCTTAGATGTAGTCACCTCACAGAAGAACAAAAAAACAAGAGGAATGAACAAAGGTAAAAAGGTTGCAGCACTCAAGGATGGAGAGAAACTAGAGGTGACTTTTTATACTAATCGAGTTGTTGGAGAACATCATGCAGAATGGTCAAGGCATTTAGGCAAAATAGTGTGTGATCCAAATATTTGTCCAATAAGAGTCAATTCATGGAAGAAAATTGGACAAAATTCAAAAAATCATATGTGGGCTTCAGTCAAGGTACTTTCATTTTTTTAATTAATATTTTGATTGATATATTATTTATTTATTTATTCATTTTAATTCTGTTTGTAGGAGAAATTTAAGAGTGTCAACATTGAGCTATACCGAAAACATACTTCGAAGCATATTGGAGAGGAGATTTGAAATGGCATTATATAACAACTTGTGGTTCTTTTCCAGAAGTATTAAAAAATATTTCTCAAGGGATACATCAAGAAGCTTGGGAATGGTTAGTTAAAAAGCATTACTTCATCATAAAATTTAAGGTAATACACTTTATTTCATTAATATTATGAATTGTGCCGATTAAATAAAAGTATTCTTTCATCAATTTTATTATTTTTAGATATAAAGCTATATTAATATATTGCAAATATAGGAAACAAGTGCTCGAAACTCTGAGAATAGAAAACAATTAAATATGCTTCATCGAACTGGTAGCAAGCCTTACAAACAAATTATCTATGACTTGGTAATACTATTAGATCATTTTTTTATGTTCAATGTTATATATTGATATTATGTTATTTTCTTATAATATTGGATTTTTTTGAACGGAGGCATAGATGGAAATCCACCAGATTTAGAAACTACATTTTTTGAAACTCATAATAAGGGTGGAAATCTAGTTGACTTTAATTTTTAAGATAAAGTTTTTAGCTCCATTAAAATATGTTTATTTATTTTATAAATCACTACATTTAAATAATTAACTGATCATCGATATTTCAGGATCAAATTCGTGATGTAATATAATGCAACCCTTCTTTGTCTCATATGGAAGTAGTAGGAAAATATTTTGAATCAAGACATCATGAACACGTTATTAGTTATGGGGGTAGAATAAAGGCAAAAGAAGTACAAAAATCACATTTAGATGCTGCTCTTCAAGAGAAGAACCGATTGTTGAAAGACGTCCTATCTTAAGTAGAAGCAAGGATGAAACAACTTGAGGATATTCTACTACACGAGCATTCTAATGCTCCTTGACAACTCCTACTAATGAAGATCAATCTACATCATTGTGATAAGATATGAACGAATGATTTAGTACTTTTTTTTTATTTTATTTTAAATGAGTTCAATACAAAGTAGAGATTGGGATTTTTGAATGATATGTGGGAAAAACCCATGAAGGGAAAAAAGGAATTAATATTTGAAGTCAATAGGTTTGTGTATTAAGGCTATGATTGTAGCATATATAGGACTTATCACAATTATGACTAATAAGTTGACTTATCACAAAGAGTCTCAATATTTAGGAAAATGACTGTGAGATACCAGAAAACATATATGAATAGAAAATGCAGTAAGAAATACCAGAAAGGTGAAATGGGATTATGGAGCATAGTTGGAGCAAAACCAGCAGCCAGCTGGTATGCTGCTGCACAGTTGGAGCAGGAGCAGCCTACTGCTGCTCTGCACAGATGGAGTGAAATTGTTGCTTAACTATATAGTCTTGCTATTTATCTCCCACAATCATTCAAATGCATTGTTTTATGGAAATGATGTGATTTGCTAAAGAGTGTTTGTACAAGAAGGTAGGGGGTGGAATATATGCAATTCATGCTCCTAAAATATTATGGCTGCATGAAACTATAATGTTTTGCTTGTAGGTGAAGAAGACATATAAATCCATTATGGAGCAAGATGACTTTGGGATCTCTACTAAGGGATGTTGTTGTTTGAATTTTTACTTTTGGCTTGCAAATCCAGCTGGCTGCTGCTGCTCTGCACAGTTGGAGTGAAATTGTTGCTAAACTATATAGTCTTCCTATTTATCTCCCATAGTCATACAAATGAATGGTTTTATGGAAATTGTTTGATTTTCTATAGAGTGTTTTTGTACAAGAAGATAGGTGGTGGAATATATGTAATTCATGCTCTTAAATTATTATGGTTGCATGAATGCACTTGCAACGTTTCACAGTTTGAGATTGTGTGCTACCAATAATGTTTTGCTTGAACGTGAAGGGGACATATAAATCCATTATGGAGCAAGATGACTTTGGGATCTCTAGTAAGGGATGTTGTTGTTTGATTTTTACTATTGGCTTGCAAATCCAGCTGGCTGCTGCACAGTTGGAGAAGCAGTAACCTGTTGTTGTTGCACAGTTCAAGAAGCAGTAGTGAGCTGCTGTGGTGCTGCACAGTTGGAACTTAGAGGAACAGCACTAGCAGCTGGCTGTTATGCTACTGCACAGTTGGAGCAACAACCCTAACAGCTGCACGATTATTACCGCTGCTGCAACGTTGGAGCAGTAGCAGCAGTTGCACAACTTTTTTATAATTTTTTGCCTTTTTACAGTTACAATCATTCATATTCATGCAAATGACTTGCTTATTCTTTACTATTTTTATTATCATAATCATATTTATTATATATGTTATTTATTGTTTCTTATTTTGCAAATATTCATGTGTTATTTATTCATCTGTACGCGAAGTTCTCGAAGTGTGAGTTTTGATTGAGCAGGTTGTCTTTCTTAGGCCATGTGGTGTCAGAACATGGCATTGAGGTGGATCTTAAGAAAGTAGAGGCTGTATTAGACTAGCCTTCAACCACTACGGTTATAGAGATCAAGAGTTTTCTGCGTTTGGCTACTTACTACTGGAGATTCATACAAGATTTCTCTAAGATAGCTGCTCCAATTACACGATTGACACAGAAGAACCAAATATTTATTTGGTCTGATGCATGCGAGGAGAGTTTCGAAAAGCTAAAGAGGAAGTTCACCACAACATCGAAGTTAGCCTTATCAAAGACTAGGGAAGACTTCACCATGTATTGTGATGTGTCAAGAGTAGGTTTAAGGTGTGTTTTGATGCAAAATGATAGAGTCATATCGTATGCATCGAGACAGCTAAAGAAGTATGAGAAGAATTACCGGACTCATTATCTGGAGATGGCTGTAGTGAGGTTTGCACTGAAGATGTGGAGACACTATTTATATGAAGTCAGATGTGAGATCTTTATAGATCACAAGCGTCTCCAGTATATTCTGATTCATAAGGAGCTGAATCTAAGATAGAGACGATGGGAAGAGCTGCTTAATGATTATGACTATAGAATACAGTACTATTCAGGCAAAGCAAATGTAGTTATCGATGCCCTTACTCGAAAATCATGGAGTAGCCTTGTAGTACGATAACTAGTGGTCACAGAATTGTACAAATTGATCAACGAAGGGCTTCGACTGGAGATAGCAGAGAATGGTGCCTTAGTGGCACATATGAAGGTAACTATAATGTTTATTGAGCATGTGGCTCAGAAACAACATGAAAACCTACAATTGGTCAGAATTGCCAAGTCAGTATAGAATGGGGAGAATAATGAGTTCAAATTTGACAACCAATGTATTCTTCAATTTGGAAACAGACTATGTGTGTCATATGATATTGCATTAAAGGGAAACATTATGAGTGAGGCACATGATGTCTACTATAGTGTTCACCCTGGGGTCATAGAGATGTATAAAGATTTAAAGAAATTTTATTGGTGGACTACAATGAAGAGGAAGATCGCCATGTTCTTATCATTATGCAAGGTGTGTCCAAGGGTTAAATTGGAGCACTAGAAGCCAACTGAGATGCTGAACCTTTTATCGATTCCAGAATGAAAGTTGGAACACATCTCTATACACAAATCAAGAGATTGCAGAACAAGGAGATTCCTATGGTTAAAGTATTGTGGAACCACTATAATGTTGAAGAATGTACATGGGAAATTAGAGAATCTATGATTCAGCAGTATCCCCATATGTTTCACCATTGAGAGTTAGATTAGAAAGTACTTCTGTTGACCCCATAAGAAGAAAATCTATTTTGATGATAACAAAATTTAATGAATCAAGAATTTCAGGCCAAAGAAAGAAATGAGATCAAAACAAATGAAAGGCTTAAAAAGAGCATGGACTGGAAGCTTGCCATGAGGAAGCATGAAGAAATGAGACATAGGCCGAAAACATGTAAGAGAATTGAGAACTTATGCCAATGATCTCTCATGCATTAAAAATGTTTACTTATACTCAAAATGATTTTCAGGAAGGCAAAATTGAGTTGAGACAAGCTAAAATTAGATTCTAGGCTAAAATTAGCTAACTAATTTTAGATAAAGTCTTTTTAGCCAATCAAGTATGAAATTAGCCTTTGAAAATGAAATTAGCCAAACAGTTTTAAAATTACCTACTGTTCTTAAAATTAGCTAAGCTACTTTTGATAAAAAATATTTTTAGCTAAGCTACTTTTGGAGTTAGTATTTTTAGCTAAGCTAATTTTAAGTTAGGCCTAACAAAAAGTATGACACAGTACGGAGTGCACAGACTGTGTAGCTGTCTGGCAGGCTCCAACGGCTAGAAAACTAGCCGTTGTGGTGTTTTCTTGTGCAGGAACTTCAAGAGCAAATTCTCCTCTATAAATACATGCATTTATACCATGTTTTGGCTAATGAATGCACACTATTATTGAGCATACTTACCGAGCATACTTTTCATTAATCTTTAGTATTCATTGAAGAGTTTCATTAGTATATTTTCTCTCTTCTTAATAGCTTTTTGTTGTAAACTGTGAAAGAGATTTTGATTTCAAGAATTATGTACAAACATTTATTGTATTCAAGTGAGAGTGCATCACTTGAAAGAGGTCATTTAGTACCTTGAAGCTAAAAGAAGTTTGAGGGGTATTCAAACTTGTGAAAGGTTCTCCAACACTTGTGAAGTTAGGAAGAGCTCGGCTGAGTACCTGTAAAACTTGGCAGAATTGTAAAAGGTGTCATCTCTACCTGGGAAAAGAGATAGATAGTGGAACTCTCAAGAAGAAGCTTGAGAAGAGTGAATGTAGGCTGGAATTAGCTGAACCACTATAAAACTTGTATTCGAATTTTCTCAACCTTACTCTTCACTGTTTTATTGATTATTAAGTTCATTTTTCATTGATTTTTTAGTGTTGATTGAAACTTGAAGAAGTGTAATTAAGATCTGAAAGTTGATGAATTGAAATTAGTAAACTTGAGAACCTACCTAAATCTGAGAGATAAAATAACGTGAACAATGTTTCCTCAATATACAGAAATTAGCCAAGCTAGATTTACTGTCTAATATTATTAGTTCTCTGTGAACAGTAGCGTGAACAATACATCTTTTATAGTAAGAAATTAGCTAAGCTAAATTCAGATTCAATTATCATAGTTGATTAAATCAACTCTTTCATATAAGGATATAACTTTTATTGAAAATACTTAGCCACATCTTAGATATAAGTTTAGAGCAATAACTTAAAAATTCAAGAAAAGTAAAAAAGTGTCAAATTCACCCCCTCTTGGTCACTCAACCTTGGGACAACAACTTCCTCGTTATGTAATGAAAACAATGTAAATACATTATGATATGTATACTATGATAATTTATTTTATGTTATATGTGCTCTGTTTCTGTTATATGTATAATACATATGTATGATGAATATTTGAGGATAAATGTTCTTAAAGGGGATAAATATTTAATACCCGACACTTTTTCAACGTCTGATTCTGAATTTTCGACTGAAATATCCATAGAATATTTGAAAACCGGGCAGAAAGAGTGATTATGGACCAAAATGTTAAGTTAAAAGAGTTTAAGCACTAAAATGAAAATTTCAAGGACTAAAATGCAAAGTCGAAAAAGTTGGAGGATTATAGAGGAAGTTTGGCTAGGACAAGTCTAGAAGACCAGGTTCGGCCACCAAACTTAATATTCAGCTGCCGAAACTTATTGGCCACCTCCACTATAAATATTGGAGGCAGCTGGCCAAAGAGAAGTTTTTGGCACAATTCAAATTTTCTCTCCAATCCTCTAGAAACCTTAAGCCATTCAAGTTCAAAGCAATTTTATGCAAGTGTGAAATTGAAAAACAAGAATCAGAGCGTTTGAAACTTAAGTTTAAGGGAAGTATAAAAGAAACAAATATTGAGAAGGAAGCTCAAGCAAAAACTCAAGCAAATGAGTGATCCGAGTTGTCAACAAGTTTAGAGCCATAATTCAGGTTAGTAATTGTGATAAGATGTTTAAAGAACTTAAAAGAAAAAAAAAATGGAAAGTACATGAATTGAGAATTAGATTAGTTTTTAATGAATTTTATGAAAGATGAACAAAATGACTAAGAATGGTGATTATGCATGTTTAAAATGTGTTATGCAAATGCTAAAGGTACTGGAATGAAAGTAAGAAGTTTTCATGTAAAGAAATATGAGAAATTTAAATGATTAGTAAAGTTAAAGTTTTTAATAAAATGCATGAAAGGAATGTATAACATGTTCATTAATTGATGTTAGTTGAGTTAATGGAAGTAGATGGAATGTGCCTGATGTTTTAGAAGTGCTTAAAGTGTTGAATTACATAATTTTTGGCATGTAAAACATGCAAGGAATCGAGGTTTTGGCTTCTGCCAAAACACAGGTTCGACGGCCTAAAGTGAAGTTAGGCTGTTGAAACCGTAGGTAATTCACCAAAGCAAAGCTGAAACCCAATTTCGGCTGCCAAAACTAGGGGCACAAATTGTTTGCAGTAGCTAAACCCTACAGTCAGAAAGAGACTTTCACCTTTATAATGAGGACCTTAGGCCGCAGAACTTGCCCTTGAAAGTCTTCTGTCCAGCAACTTAAACTTAAGTTGCAAGGATTGTTTTATATCATGTTTTACTATGTTAATTAGGGGATTGTTTTAAGTATTTTCTAAGGTCCATGTTAAGTCTCTAATCCAAAGTTAAAAATATAAGATCGGACCTCAAAACTCCGGGACATAGTGACGAACTAGGGATTCGTCAGCACGTCAGTTTCCAATTGAGTGGATACTACTCAAACATTTTATGATGCAGAAAAAGAATGTTTACGGTATGCTCATGCATCATAGTTATTATAGGATGTTGGCATTAGAACACGAGATATGTTACATTCCATTGATTACATAAAATGTGAAAGGTAATATTGGACGACTCTCAATCCCATATGTTAATGTTTTATGACTCACAAATTATACCCATAGGAATGTCTCTCATATATGTTTATGTATGTCCGTTTGGCATGTTCTTTGAGATGTACCACATACTGTCCAGTGGAAAAAACGTAGATGAGGTTGAGACATTCCAGGGGATATTTATGTTATGTTTACATTTATGGTAAGTCCAAGATGGCTGAAAATAACTTCTTGGCACATATTAATATTTCAGGTAGTTCCTAAGCTGAAATGCTTGAAGGTGATGGATTAACACGAGCATGATAGGAATGTTTTATGTAATATGTTTTCTATATCTGCTCACTAAGCTATTCAAATAGCTTATCTGTTTTATGTTCTCACATCCCATCCCTAATTCCTATTCCCGTTTTTCATAGATATGCTAGTCGTACCAAAAAACACAGGGTAGATTAGATGTCTCTATGAAAATTTATGTATATGTTATGCCCTTAGGGAAAATGTTTAATGTTAAGAATGATATTTAAAGTTATGTTTTAGGATCTCATGCATAAAGATGCTTACGTTTGGATTTGTGGTACCTATATTAATGTTTATTATAACTACATGTATATATATATGGAAGACTCATGTACTAGGAATTTAATTATTCCTTAAGTTATGTTATACCTAAATCCTTTAAATGCATGAGATTTTTATGTTAATGATGATGTAAAGTTACATGTTTCTGATGATGTAAAGTTACATGTTTATGATGATGTTAATGTTTAAAAAAATGTAAATGGAATGAAAATGTTATGTCGCATAATGTTTTCTACTTATTAGGGTGTCGATCACCTTTGAGTGGTCGAGATTCTAATACCAGTAACACTTCGGTCAGGCGAGTTGTTATACTAAAATATCCCATAAACAAATATTTGTTTGACTTAGCATCCAATTTGTTTGACACAATCCTCTTTACATATGTTTGGCATCCCTATACCAACATCTATGAAAGAAATTGTTTCCTCCTACACCATATCTCATATGGGGTGGAATCAACCGATTTAAAAGGCACTATATTTATCACATAATCAGTTGTCTCCAAAGTGTAACAACACCAAAATGATTTGGGAAGGTCTATTAGGCTCATCATATGTTGAACCATGTGTCATGCTTCCATTTACTATGGTCCTTCTTCTCCACCAAAACAACAGTTTTTTCTCACCTCAGATCTTATAAAACGACTACCCTTCACAAAACCTTCATCTTTAACATCCCTACAACCTATAACTATTTCTGCACCAGTTTACTCTACTCCTCCAAGTTCACAAGCTGTTTCTCCACCACCTATTTCACAAGAACTCAAACACAAAGAACCCATGATTCCACCACAGATGACCTGTCAAAAATCATCCACAGTTCCTATGGATTCTTCTAGTTCAGAACAATATTCTGATACAACAGATACAGAATCTTCAGAATTCTCATTCACCTCAGAACAATATGATCAAATGGATCTCTCTCATGTTTTGATGCAAGCACCACGAGAGCCCAAGACTCCTCAAGAACCCATTGTAGAGGATCCAACAGAAGAAGAAACTGAGACTATTCCTAGAAGGCCTAGGCCTAAGCCCATAACTGGCCCATGGTTTACTTTCGATGACCTGCCTCCATCCAAATGGCGGAGCAGACTCTTAGAATTTAATGCATGGGTTGATGTTCATAATATTTTGGAATTCACTAGGCGCATTTTTTAATCCAAAAGGCATAATATTCCATTCAAATTGTTCAAATGGTACTGTAAAAGCTGTTTTATATTTGTCTTTTTCTGAGATTTGAAAATGAGTTTATTTAGACGAAATAGATCACAAAGTTCTAGGTATCATAATGAACTTAGGGATGATATTAGTATAAGCAGTAATGAATCAAGTAGCAATACTACAATATTATCTAGAGAAGGATTATGGAATAATCAACAATTAACCAATTGGAAGCCCCCCACTATACCTATAACTGAAATATATAAAAAAGGAATATTATATTTTAAGTCAGCAAGAGCCATTAAAACCAAAGAAAATGTAGTATCACTATTTTCAGAAAATCAATCTATGAGTTTATTAAATAAAAATACAATATTAAAGTATTTAAACCAAGGTTATAAATTTATGCACATAGGATTAGTACAAATAGCTATAAAACCCCTAACAATAGAAGGATTAAATAGAAGTATACATGTAGCATTGAGGGATTGTAGACACATAAATTACGGAGACTCACTTCTAGGTTTATTTGAAACAAGTTTGACAAATGGACCAATTTATTCAAACTGTTTTTCAAACTTCACAATATCCCTTACAGACCCTCATCTAATGAAAATATTAACATTAGATATTTTAACACATAATTATAATATGTTAAAAGTATCACACATTTATGAAGTATTTTACAAATTAAACTACAAGGTAATGAACACAGGATTATGTCCTAATGCTGTTAACCATAATAGACTATTAGGACAAACTGTATTTTGGGAAATAGATCAAACCAAGGCTAATATAACTATACCAAAAACTATACAATGGAAAGATGTTAGTTTACCAGAAATATGGAAATACCCAATGAAAATAATACCAGCTTTACCGCAAAAGGAAAACAACGAAATAGATTACATAATACAAAACGATGACGGATCAGTAGAATTAAAATTTAAAAGAACAAATTCATTTAAACAATCTACACCTAGTATCTATGAACCTTCAAGACACTCTATAGAAACTACTAGAAGAAAACCAAGTGTAGATATAAAAACAGAAACTTCAAAATCAGACGAATCAACAATTCCACCATATAAAGGCCCTTACGTAGGCGAAACATCAGGAACAAAACCTTCAGAAGAAACCTTTGACCAAAGTACAAAACCACATCTTAATACCAAAGGTATTAAAATACAAGAAGGAATATTTAGGTAAGGACAATTAAACAATCCTTATGAAGACAGTGATTTTAGTATTAATACATTAACAAAAACTTTTACTTTAGATAAAGACAAAGTACAACATGACTATATGTCAAATTCAAACCTAGGGAATAGAGAGATATTTTTAGCAACTTACACAAGAAAAGAAAGAAATTTAATAAAAGAAAATTATTTTAATTATTGTAATCATACTTATCAAAGGAGAGCGCCCTGCGCGCCTAGGCGCTCGGGTGACGCGGGGCGCTGGAAAGGCGCCTAGAACAGTCACCGGGAGCCGCCCTTCAAAAAGCGCCGAGTAGGCGCGCGCCTTGCGCAAGGCAAGCAGGCGCACAAGCGCGCGCCTGCTCTGCATTTTTTTTTGTTTCCGTTAGGACCAAAACGACGTCGTTTTGGTCCTAAGAAGTGGATAAAGAAGAAGAAGAAGTGGATAAAGAGGAAGAAGTGGATAAAGAGGAGGAGGAGGAGGAGGAGGAGGAAGAAGAACATAGGGGTAATTTACCTCCCTGTTATTTAGCACTTTGAAGCTCTACTTTGGACCAGCCCGCAATCGTAGGTTTCCAGCTGATAGATCCCCAATTACTTAATTAAAGTGATAATACAAAACATACAACAAAAGATAGGCAACTTATAATCATTTACTATTTAGATTAATTAAAGAAAACTTACTGTTTTGTCGTCGTCCCAACCGGTTGGTGTAATAGCAGAGATCGAAATATCAGATGAAGAT
>CAOGCB010107080.1:0-11587 GCA_948266635.1 Cnidoscolus chayamansa
AAAATTTTAAATTTATCAAAATAATAAATAAATTTAAATAAAATAAGCTAAAAAAGTGATGCCAAAAGTGATAAAGAGTAGTGGGCCAAGGCAATAAATGAACAAGTAAAATTCTAGTGGGAGTCGGTTTTTTTGGGTGGGTCAAGAGAGCAGTAGCTCGCCACGCGGCCATCCCATTGGCGGAAGAAGATAAATACATTAAGCGAAGCTTTGTTTCTTCATCTTCTTCTTCTTCTTCTTCTTCTTCTTCTTCCTCTTCCTCATCGAGAGTTTGAAGTCTCTCTTCCTCTGAAACATCATCATGGACCCTAGCAAGGTACTTAAAATCTTCATGAATTCCATGTTTCTTTCCAAACAGCTTTTAACTCGTCTTTTTTGGTGCAGTTTCTTCCATCAAGCGCCCACAATTCTCCTTACTTTACCGCAAACTCTGGTGCTCCTGTCTGGAACAATAACAATTCCCTCACTGTTGGCTCCAGAGGTAATAGAATCTTCAGTTTATCGTATTCATATAAACCAACTGTGTTGGCTCAACTGGAGATGATTGTGCTTTTCATTGCCAGGTCCAATTCTGCTTGAGGATTATCATTTGGTGGAGAAGCTAGCGAATTTCGACAGGGAACGCATTCCAGAGCGTGTGGTCCATGCTAGAGGTGCTAGCGCTAAAGGGTTCTTTGAAGTCACTCATGATATCTCTCATTTAACCTGTGCTGATTTCCTTCGAGCCCCTGGAGTCCAGACCCCTGTTATTGTCAGGTTTTCTACTGTTATCCATGAGCGTGGAAGTCCTGAAACTCTCAGAGACCCTCGAGGTTTTGCTGTCAAGTTTTACACCAGAGAGGTAATCGCTTTCCTTCTTAATATGTTCAACGCATGCTCACCCCAGAAAAGAAAAAGAATTGCCTTATTTTTTTTTCCCATCATTTTTCATCAGTAAACTTTTCTAGAATAGTAATATTTCAGTTCATCTGGGTAATTCTATCAATATGCTCACCGCATACTTCTGTTGGTTGCTGATTGACTTCACCTTAAAATTTGATGCTGCCTCTCTATGTTCCTTGACTAAAATTGGTAACAAGCTTTCTCCATGTGTGAATTTCCACGAAGAATCATGTTTGTAAACTTTAAGTGTTTCTTTCATCTTTCTTTCTCTCCTCCCATGTATGTGAAGGCTGATAATGCTTGTTTAATTTGAAGTTATTAACTAAACCATTTATTAATTATGCTTTCAGGGTAACTTTGACATGGTGGGCAACAATTTCCCTGTCTTTTTCATCCGTGATGGGATGAAGTTCCCTGACATGGTCCATGCTCTCAAACCCAATCCTAAATCACACATTCAGGAAAGCTGGAGGATACTTGACTTCTTCTCACACCACCCTGAGAGCCTGCATATGTTCACTTTTCTCTTTGACGATATTGGTATTCCACAGGATTACAGGCACATGGAAGGCTCAGGTGTTAACACCTATACTTTGATCAACAAAGCTGGGAAGGCACACTATGTAAAATTCCATTGGAAACCAACCTGTGGGGTTAAGAGTTTGTTGGAAGATGAGGCCATAAGAATTGGTGGAGCTAACCACAGTCATGCCACACAGGACCTTTATGACTCGATTGCAGCTGGAAACTACCCTGAGTGGAAGCTTTTCATTCAGACAATTGATCCTGCTGATGAAGATAAGTTTGACTTCGATCCAGTTGATGTAACCAAGACCTGGCCTGAAGACATCATACCCTTGCAGCCTGTGGGTCGCTTGGTTTTGAACAGGAATATCGATAACTTCTTTGCTGAGAATGAGCAGCTTGCATTTTGCCCTTCAATCGTGGTGCCCGGTGTCTATTATTCTGATGATAAGTTGCTGCAAACTAGAATTTTCTCCTATTCTGACACTCAGAGGTACCGTCTTGGACCAAATTACCTGCAGCTTCCAGCAAATGCTCCCAAGTGTTCTCATCACAACAGTCACTATGATGGTTTCATGAATTTTATGCATAGAGATGAAGAGGTACTCCTGCTTTCTCTATATATATCTCTCACAGACATACAACAAATTTAAATGCTTGCGCGAACATTCACACATTTGCTAACCTCTAAATCAAAAAATGAGCTTTTTCATCTCAATTGTTATGGGTCATTTTTGCTTCTATCTGATCTTTCCCATACAATTTAATTTGGACTGTTAATAATGAACGGATTTCAGGTGGATTACTTCCCTTCAAGATACGATACTGTTCGTCACGCTGAGAAGTACCCAATTCCTCCTGCTATTCTTACTGGAAAGCGTGAGAAGGTTTGTTTCACTACTTCGTTTAAACGCTTAACAGAGGAAACGGATTATACAATTCATATGCTTTCAGACCAAACTGTTGATAGGGATCCAATGAATTATTGTTTTTCGGATCCTCCTGGAATGTTTTATCTACTCAGATGGGACTATCTATTAGCTCTGTACTTCCGTTAATCAACTAGATATGCATAATTCTGAGCTACCACTTGCTTAATTTGTTTTCATATTGTTCAGTGTGTCATTCCGAAGGAGAATAACTTCAAGCAGGCAGGGGACAGATTCCGTTCCTTTTCACCGGACAGGTATGCCTATTACCATGTAAATTCACACGTTCTTTTACCTGTTAACTATTAGAATAATATATGATGTTCTGATGCCTATTTGCCTTTTCGTTCTTTCTGATATTCACTTCCAGGCAAGAGCGATTTATTCGACGTTGGATTGCGGCCTTGTCGGACCCAAGGGTTACCTATGAAATCCGCAGTATTTGGATTTCATACTGGTCTCAGGTGGGGTTCCATCTTCTGACATTATAAATATGCACAACAAATGCATATAATATTTAGATGATCTAACGATTACTGATAGAGTTTGTCTGTGTGGCTACAGGCTTGCAAGTCTCTGGGCCAGAAGCTTGCTTCTAACCTCAACATGAGGCCAACCATGTGATGAGCAGAAACAATGTCTCAAATATTCAGTCTCATTATTTTATATAATTACTGTAGCTTATATACACTTTAGTTAAGATAAAAAAAAGGACATTGCAGTTTTGTGGCACATACTGACAAGAGTCTTTGTAATAAGATGTTCTAATTAATATGTGTTAAATGTGAGTTTGTGCTGTGAAGATGTTTCCTTGTGTATATTTCCTGAAGAAAAGGCCATGGTTTTTCTTGCCAATACACAACAATCTCAATTTCATATGATAGAATATATATCCCATTTCTTCTCGTATTATTATATTTCGTATAATAAAGATTAATATTAAAAAAAACGTTATATATACTTTTTAATAAAATAAAGGCTTTTTAAATATATAATATATATATATAAATTTTTATTTATTTAATATCAATTTTTAAATGTAAATTTAATAAGAAAAGGAGACGAAGCTATAAAAGTGGACTTCTGTTCAGAAACAAAAAACACAGCCGTCCAGTAATAATTACTTGCGTTTGGTAACCGAATCCAACGGTGGAAATAGAGCAAGAAATTCGTTAGCAATTGACCATGTCAAAAAGGGCAAGGTGTCCAACGGACCACTCCTTTAGACCGAAATGTAAGCGCATTCCCTCGCCTTTTCTCTGTTGAAACCTCTAACTTCCCATTCCCCAACTGTTCAAACAGAAAGGGAACAAAAAACAAATCTTTAATTCTTATCCTCTTGGATCTCACACTTCCCACGTCTGTGTGATCTCTTCACTAAGGTTCAGGTAACTCGCACATCTTCTCTTCTTCATGTTGTTCTTGTGTTTGAACTTCAACTAAGGGTTGTTTCTGTTGAGTTTTTGAACATTTTTCTTTCTTTTTTTTTTAAGGGAATTGGATTGTCGATAAAATAATAATGATGGAGAGGGCCGAGTCGGGGCAGAAGCTATATAGACGTATGCGTCTCTGGGAATTTCCAGATGAGTATGTGATTGAACCAACCGATGGATCTTCTAGTTCTCCTTTGACTGTTAGTCGCATTGATGGTTCCATGAAACTCATTGGTTTGTGTTTTTTCCCCGTTTATGCATCATTAGGTGACTATTATATTTTTAGACATTTATTTATTTATTTTTGGATTCCAGATGGAGTTCCAGAGTGCAGCTCTCTTCGTGTTCCTAAAATTAGGACTATTTTTGGTGTAGTTGGGATGCTTAAGCTTGTAGCAGGTAACAAAAAACATTTTATTTAGATTAAAATTCAATTCTCTGAGACAAAATGTTGATGCTTTTTCACTTGATTGGATCTATAAAAAGGAAACATGGGCAATGCCAATTCACACTCAAAATTTGTACCTTTTCATTATTCGCATTTTGAGGATGGATGTTTGATTCTACAAATTATGCTGTAGAATAAAATTTTACTCTTTTTAGCCCTGAATTTGCGTTTGTGCTGACAGTATTATAAATTCAACTATGCTTTAGGGTCATACCTGATAGTTGTATCCGAACGTGAATGTGTTGGATCATACTTGGGACATCCTATCTTCAAAATTTCGTCATTGAAAATTTTGCCTTGTGATCACTCTCTTAAAAATTCCTCTGCGGAACAGGTAATCTGCTGGTACTTTGCTATCAATGCACTGATTTATGGTTATGTAACTAGAAAATGCTTTAGTTTATAATTGTTCCAACTTTGGCAGAAAAAGGTGGAGACTGAATTCTCTGGGCTGCTTAATGTTGCTGAGAGAACTTACGGTCTTTATTTCTCATATGACACCAATTTAACACTAAGGTGAAGAATTAATGTACATTTGTCATGCTTGTCTTTTTTTTAATTGTGGGCAAAGTGCTCAGTTGTTTCTTAAGTTGTTATGAAACCTCAGGCAAAGCTCTTAAATGGCTGTGCACTGGCCATTGAATTGAGTTTAGAAGTCACTTTTTTATATACTCACAGATTTTGGATTTGTAGCATGCATGTTAATTATCAAAAATGAAAAAAAAAAAGGTGTTGCAAGTAAAGTGGGGTGTAAGCTACTAATATTGGAACACTCACTCGGGCTAACTATGTGAACTTAATGAAAGTACGAGCTTAATTTCTTAATTATTCACAAGGAAGTCAAAAGTAATTAGATATAGAAAAAAAAATGTACTTCTCTGCTTTGATATTTAACAGAGAATCATGGTTGTCTATATATGGATGTATAAACGGAGGTAAATATCAGGCAAATTGCTGGACTTCTAACAAGACAGTATAAACAAAGATTAAGACTCAAACCTATTGATGGCTCAACTTTGTCAAAAGTCATCTAAAGCTGGCTGTTGTTTTGCTCCTATCTATTCCAATAAAAAAGCACCAAATTAGAAGTCCATGAATTTATTATCTTCTATATCAGTCATCAATGTATTATGTGATGTGTTGAAGGTGAAACTATTGACTTCTATATAACCTTTTTTTTTTTTTTTTGGCTTCAGTGCACAACGATTGCATGATTTCGGTGATGAATCTAAATTACTTCCACTTTGGAGACAGGTAACCTTTGACATTTGAAACCATTACCTTTCTTCGTCCTTCATCTTTCTCCTTTGTTTTTGGTGCAATTTTACTGTGAAAGGCTTCTGGTTCTTAAATGGAGATTCCTCCTTTTTTTCTTATTGTTTTCTGTCTCCTTTTTGTTAAATTACTCTGTTGGTTTGCTTGGCTTTTTGAACAATAATTTCTTATGTGATCAAATTTTGAATCTCCTTTGATATATTTTGTCACTAAATTTCAAAAGAATCTGTAATTTTTTTTTCCTTTTCTCATCAAATGTTTGTCACAGGCAGAACCCAGGTTTCTATGGAACAATTATATGTTGGAAGTTCTCATAGATAACAAGGTTCAATTCTTTCCTTGCTCAGTTCTATTTATTTATTTATTTTTTTTTGTAAAAGTAGGAGTTTGTCGCTAACAAGTTCTGATCATTTAATGGGTCTCTTATCTGCAGCTTGATGCATACCTGCTTCCTGTTATCCAAGGGAATATCCTTGACAAAATTAAATTTTGTGGCCTCACATAAAAACAAGTTTATTTAGCTGCTACATGGTCAATGTTTGTGTATCTTTCCATTTGATGTCCTTAACTGATGATCAGGTTTTCAGAACTTTCAAGCAGCCATCGGCAAAGATATAGTTGAAGTTACTCTTATCGCTAGGAGATGCACGAGGAGAAATGGTAATTATAGTATGTTGTTCAATCTTCTATAGTTTTTCTTCTACCTAAATAGTGCTGGAGCAGGAATGCTATTTAGGAGTGAATTGCCACCTCTAAAATGCCTTTTACATTCATTATAAACCCACTATGACATTGATCATAGATTCAGAATTTGAAGAAATATTAAATGTACATTAACTAATAAAAAATGAAAATTAATCATAAATAATTTTTTTATGTGAGGAGTTGTTTCTTCTTTTTGTTTCCTATTGATTGCATAATAACATGGAATATCTCTCTTTTTTCTCTTTACCGTTAATGTTTGAGACCTTGAAGAATGCTCAAGGAAATTGTAAAATAAATTTATATGATGCTGTTGTTTCTCCGTTGACGTGGAATATTGATTCTCTTTTTTCCCTTTAAAGACATTGTTAATATTTGGAGGTCATGAATGTGTATTTAGACTGGGTTTCCCTTTAAAGCATAATGAAAGACATTGAAGCATTTCTTCATGCTCCAAATACTGTGGGTGGAACTAACTGTATCATTCTTCCTATAGCAAAATCAATTGCCAATATGTATCATCTAATCAGTTTCATGATAATTTGTATTCCTTTGAAGGCACTCGGATGTGGAGAAGAGGAGCTGATCCTGATGGATATGTTGCCAATTTTGTGGAATCTGAACAAATTGTACATATGAATGGGTTTACAACATCATTTGTTCAGGTAATGTTTCATGTATATAGTTGTACATATGATTAAACTTTTGCAATGGAGTCGTCGTATTATTATGAGCTTGTTCAAATTAGAATACTGATTATGAGCTGAGGGTCCTAGATGCTAAAAGAAAGAGCAATGTGGCATAAATATTTTGAACTATATATTGAGGTAAAAGAATATTGCCAATAGGTGAATAAGGTATAATGCTTAGCATTCATGTTACATGACATATTCTTATAATTACAGCTTCTACATGGTATTGATGGGATATGTGATGCTTTTGAAGCTTAAGCTGTGCATTATTGTGGCAATTGGACAATTTTCCCATGTTATGTCTTCTTCTAATTGGTTGTTTAGGTTCGGGGTTCGATGCCATTTCTTTGGGAGCAGATTGTTGATTTGACATACAAGCCTAAGTTTGAAATTGTCAAACCTGAGGATGCAGTAAGTGTTGTATATTCATCCATGGTATTGTTTGATCTCACAATTTTCAGGCTCCTTTTCTCTCCTAAATTGACATCTGTCATTTTTCATTTTATCCAGTCTCAAGTAGCAGAGCGGCATTTTCTCGATCTGAGAAAAAAATATGGAGCTGTATTAGCAGTTGACCTTGTCAATAAGGTGCATATTATATTATCAATGAGAATTGTGAAAGTCGGGGGAATATATTATTCAAACATTCCTTTGCACCTTATGCTTTTATGTACCCTTTTACTTGGTCACTTTCATGTCTATTTATATCATTATAGACGATAAACAGAGGGTGTGTTGTGTACTTGAGCAGTGCATAAGATGCACATGTTTGTACATATAAGCTCTGTATACATACATGTCATTGTTAAGAGTGCATGTATTTAGACTGGTTTGTTGTTGTTGATCCACTTTCATCCTTATCAGCATGGAGGTGAGGGACGCTTGAGTGAAAAATTTGCCAATGCAGTGCAGCACATTGTTAGTGATGATGTAAGGTAGAGCTTCCTTCCATTTAACCATTTCTCAAATTTTTTTTTTAAATGTTGCCCCATATGATGCTACTATTGAATGTTGTAGATATCTGCACTTCGATTTCCATAAAATCTGTGGGCACATTCACTTTGAGCGCCTTTCTATCCTTTATGACCAAATTGCAGATTTCCTTGATAAAAGCGGGTAAGCTTTGTTCAGAGGTTGGACACGTTAGATTTGACTTTATGAACATATTTTTATTGCATTTGCTCACAAGGGGGAGGGAGAGAGAGAGGTTTTCCTGCATCAACTAGATGAAGTTGGTTTGCATTTGATATTTTGATAATTTCTAACTTTATTTAAAACTGATAGGTACCTCTTGTTGAATGAAAAGGGTGAGAAAACAAAGGAGCAAATTGGCATTGTAAGGACCAACTGTATTGATTGCTTAGACCGTACTAATGTTACCCAGGTAGGTTAATTTCAGTAGTATTGCATCATACTTCTGTTCCTTCTGTTCTGGATTTGTTTGGAGTCAAAACATGGAAGTAGCATGTGTTTGCAAATTAGAAGTTGGATTCTCTTGGGTTCCAGAATGTTTTCAATGGCATTTATTTATGATGTACCTTTCCTCAATATATTTATCATTAAAGAATGTGCACAATGAAATTACCATCATTCTCATTGATTAGAACTTTTTTTCCTCAAAACAACAAATTGCTTAACTTGTCAAAACCAATAATTTCTTTAATTGTGTTTCCATTTAACTTGTCCTATGTGGCATGGCTTTTGTTGGATTATGTGCTTGCTTCTTATAACCGTATTTATTTATGGCCACAGAGCATGATTGGTCGAAGAATGCTAGAAATCCAATTTAGAAGGATTGGTGTTTTTGGTGCGGAAGAAACAATTAGCTCACATCCAAATTTCGATGAAAGCTTTAAAATATGTGAGCATTTCCTCTTCCTCTTTGACAACAATAATGAAGCTAACTAGTTATCTAGCATCTTTGTAGTTGTCAACTACTGTTAACACAGTTACTAATGTTTTAAATGTTTAAGTTTTGGTTTCTACTGTCTTCTGTCTCCAGTGTGGGCCAATCATGGAGATGACATAAGCATTCAATATTCTGGAACTCCTGCTTTAAAGGGAGATTTTGTAAGGTATATTTCTGTGGATATATTCAAAAGGTTTGCATACAAAATGTATGCATATTCTTATGCCAAATTACTGAAAACCAATAGCACAATGCTTTTTCAAATTTTCCTGAAAGGGAATTTGCTGATGCATGTTAATTTTATCTATCGACTTTGTTTATATTGGTTGGAGTTAGTGTTGGTATGCAAGTTGGTCAGGCTTGTGCAGAATAGAAGTAATCATTCTAAATTCTCAAGCACTTTTTTATTGTCTGTTGTAAATAAATCTTCATTGAAGAGTAATAAGATTTGTCTTTTGTTATAAAACATTTGGAAGCATTAGACACTTATGGGCTCTGATGCAGGTTGATTTGTATAGCCATAATCCTGATTTGCAGAGAGGTTGTTCCTTGGCTTGAAAATAAAGTAGTACTAAAATATTGGTTAAATAAAACTTCATAATGATGCCGAAAGTTCCTGTCCCTTAAGTTACAGTCAAATGTTTATGGCGATTTTTCGGTTTCATATAATTCATTCTATTATGTTCTGTGTTTGGGATATATATGTATCTATTGAAATCTTTTCATTTTCCTCATATTAGTGTTTTTAGCTGTTGATTATGATACTAAGACCTACTGGTATCAAGATTAATATTCATCATTTAGTTTGCAGATCTAAAAATACTTGGGAGACCTAACAGGCTGATTTTTCTTAAATGTAGTGTGCCAATGTCATGGTGCATATTCTCTTTTTGCTGCTTGTTATTCTTTCTACATTTGAAGCATTTGGTAAAAAGCTTCATTATATACATCAGTCTCTTCAGTAATTATGATGTTTGCTTGCAATTGATCATTTTTATTTTCTTGTGCTTCGGTTATTCCAAGTTTTTACTCCTGTTGAATTGCAGATGTGGCCAGCGGACAGCCCAAGGGATTCTGAAAGATGGTTGGAACGCACTTGCTCGCTATTATTTCAATAACTTCTCTGATGGTATAAGACAGGTGGGCATTCCTTCACTTGCGATTCAAATCACAGATAAAATTGGCAATTGAAGTACTGTAGTAATTATCATAAAAATTTCCCCTTGTGCAATGTGTGCACGACAAATTAATGAAAGAAATGAAGCTTTTCTGCACATAATTGGTAATAATCTTTTTTGTTGGAACTTAAATGAGCTATTTCACTAATCATTATTCAATGAGCTATTTTACTAATCAATATGTTCTATTAACCTCTTTGCTTGGATGATAATTTATTCCAGAAAACCAGTAAGTCAATTTAAAGCTTTGCTAGTCATTACTTGGCATTGGCAATTATAATCTTAACTTGATTTGCTTGGCTCATAATGTATTTATTTTTTTTATAGTAATATTTTGTTGCACTTGATTTTGGGGACTTCTTGCTAATACCTTTTATATATTTTGTCTTTCTTGGCATAAAAGCTACCTTGAACTACAAGAGGTTTATATATTCTGAAGAGAATTATCTCTCCTATAAAATTCTCAATATTTTACCGACTGAATTTTTATTTTTGGCCTGCATGTGAAGGATGCAATTGATCTCTTACATGGACATTACATCGTTTCTGTGAGCCGAGATATGACTCCTCCATCTCAAACAGGAGGCCTTGAGAATATAGCTGTGAGTACAAGTTAAATAATAATTTATTTAAACATCTCCTCGGATTTTCAGTATCCTTGATGAGGGATCACATGTGAAAAGTATGAAAATATGAAATTTGTGCTAAACTGCTACATTCAATTGTGAGCATATCCCAAGTTGGAAAGAAGAGTCGGGAAACAGCATAATTGCACCTTGATGATGGATCTGGGCTATGAATTGCTTTCTCCCAAAATAGTCTTCGTAACTTCCCTTAAAATGTGCATATCATTACTTAGACCACCTAGCTAATACTATAACCTCAACCCTCTCTTTGCAGTCTTTTCCGCTCGCTTTATCATTGGTCTTGACTGGATTCTTTTTTTCCATGATGTCACTTTGGAAAGGTCAGTTGACTAGTACTACTCATCAAAATATTTATTATTTATAATATTTGTGTGTGCTGTGTTTCACATGAGTGGGAGCAATCTGCACCCAATAGGAGATCACAAGGCCAATAACCAACTTAATTAGATTGCGTGGTGAATGATTAACAAATGGAAAGAAAATATGTAATCTTGCTTTGTGATAAAAAAATAAAACAGATCACTATTATCAACATGCACAAGTGTCCCTGAATTGGATACATGCACATATGACGACATAATAAGATTATAAAAATCAAATGAATTTTGTCCTTGCCATTGACGACATCATTATCACAAAGGTAGATTACCACCTAACAGTGATAGTTCTGAAGGTCAGGCATATAAGATTTTTTAAATTTGTTTATTTTAAAAAGTCAACATCTATCCGCTATAAAGAATTTATGTTTAAATTTTACCTGATATACTTATGAATAAATTAGCAAAACAAAGAATATTTGTTGAATTTGAAATGCATAATCTGCATGAAACATGAAACAAATGCATAAGAAGAATATGATTGTTGTAATGATAAGAATATGTCCACAACTTCTACCAATTGTTAATTGACTCTCCTCTTTTAACCGTCTCTTGCAGTTCGATATGATCTTAGGCACTTATTTTTCTCG
>CAOGCB010107162.1:0-10367 GCA_948266635.1 Cnidoscolus chayamansa
ATTAGCTGTTATTGTTCTTGATGGAGAGAAGGTTCAAGTTTGCATGGCTCTAATAACATTCAAACAATCTCCTTGAATTTCCACTCTGGGGAAACTACTCGTGGAAGCTAGCATGACTGCTTCCCTACATGCTGAAGCCTCGATGATGATTGGATCAGTAATGCCAGTGAATCTTGTTTTGCACCTCCAGCCCTGATGGTCTCTTGCTATTGCCGCTATAGTCCCTTGGTTTCGCCCTTTGTCTAAGGCTCCATCAGAGACTCCTCCACGAGGAGGCTTTTTGCCAAGTTTCTAAGCGTTAATGATTTGCAGTGTGAGGTGAAGCAGGTTGAGAGGATTGGTATTCTTCAATGTAAAATACTGCAGCTGCAATTGTTTGATGGTGGAGTACTTTTGAAATTGCCATATCTACCACAAAACGAAGACCACTAAAACTACTAGATAAGGATGCTCATCATGTTCTCTGACAAAATAACAAAAATCTTAGAGGGAAGCATTAAAGGAGAGAGCAACAAAACCGAAATTGATATTGGGCATCCCCAAAATATTTGAATTCATTGGGCATTGAAGGAAGGCTTTTGCTCAATCTTTCATTGTTGAAAGTGAATTTCCAAATGGGAGGAAGTGCCTGTTAATATACCATATTTAAAGATTTTTAACTCGTAATTATTTTTTCATACCAAATTTTAACAACATTGTTATTGTTCTTAATTGGTAAAACTCCTTATTGATCAAATTTTACATTTAAAAATTATTATGTTAACACGTTCATAATTCAATTGCAAAGTCCATTTTAAGAGGCTCAATCAAAGATAATGCACCTCCTTAATGACGCCCGGATGGTAGTCTTAAACCTTCTTAGTTTTTTTATCCAAGGGCCAAATCAATCAGAAGTGATCACTCAGTACCCTGATTTTCTAAAATCTCCCAAGACTTGATGGGAATTTTGAGAATATAACTCCTGATTTTTAATTTCTGGAAGACTGCCTAAGACAGTGATGCGAGATAAATTTGATCATCCTGGAACATGGAGGTCCAGGGTTCAGACTTGCAGAGCCTTCAGTCTATCTAATTGCTCAAAAAGTTCAGAGAAACGATAACGCCAAGGCATTCACACGATAATAAACATTGAATTCTACATAACAGGCATTTTAAATGAAATAAATATGCAAATGTAAATCAACGTGAATTTCAGATGAAGTTCCTGCCTTGTGCTAGACATCTAAGCCGTTGCAGATTTTGACCCAACTTACATATAGAACCCCAGAAAAATGGATTCCGAGATGGATACTCCTCTCCTGTAGAAGCATAAAGTACAAGAAATACACACGCGAAGTTGACCACCTAGCTTTCAGCCTTCTTATCAGTATCCTCAGTTGACGCATTTATCTCTTCATCCTTTTCTTCAACCTTAGGATCTTGGACCCCTTTACCATTTCCTGGGCTATCCTGAAGCTGCATAAGTTCATAATGGATCAACATAGGTGCTTGTACTGATTTCCAAAAGCATCTGAGCATGTTAGGAGGTTACAAAAATAAAAATTAACAGCAAAGACAGAAAAAAGAAATTACCCCCAAGTTCCTCAGGCTAGTGGTAACATCTTCTTGCTGCTGCTGGAGCGTGCTCCTAAGCTCTTGAAATTCCTATTGTTTATTCAAACAGGGATATATTTACCAAGACATAACCCCTAAAAGAAATCATAACTGTATTCTAAGAGCAACACTTACTGATCGAAGTTGCTCCACCTCAACATTCAATGATTTCTTCAGTTCTGACAACTCCTGAATCAACAAAGAAATGTTCAAAGAGACTCAATCTGAACAAACTAAAGCCTCATTCCCAAGTTCCAACTAATGGGATGAAACAGGTATTACCAGGTATGACTAGTCCAGAAATAAAGAATAAATAATGTTCCTTCTTACTTAAATTACTTTTTAATATTAAAGAACAACATATATATAACTATACACCAATAAATATTTATTCATCGAAAAGTGAAGTTTGTAAAACTACATTGAAAGAAAATGAATACAACAACAACAAAGGGTGAAATTGTGTGCCTGCTTTTCATCCCTTAAAATAGCATATCCAGATTAAACATTTCCAAGAAAATTGGTTCATATTGGAGATTTCCTAGCACTATTGCCTGTTGCACATCAAGAAATATGATGCATATTGAAAAGTTTTGCCAAATTGACTAAGCTAAGAATTCCAGCGAACTCATACACCCATGCAAGCATTTAATTGTGAAGCTTTTTACATAAACCTTTAAACTGACATATAAGCATGAGGCATGATCAGTAGAAGAAAATTACTTAAGATACTTTCATGTCAGAGTACAATTATCTTGCGCAAGAGATAAAAGAGAGCCTAACTCAGCTAAAACGGATTATTTAGGACCACTGAAAGATAAAAGACTGTCAACAATGGGGAAATCTACATATTTAAAAGATTCCAATTAACATTAAACAGAGAGATATTGTATCAACGAATAATGAAAGGCCTGACACGTTACCAGAAAAATCCAAAATCAAATTTAGTTGAATACTCACTTACCAAACTCAACCTAGGTTAGAATGCCTACATTAAGTGATGGAGTTTTTTTTTACTATATCTAAACCCTAAGGTTCTCGTCTTTTAGAGATTTAACCAAAGCCAAGGTTTACCCCTGATTCCTGCTTACAGAGACTGGGAGTAATATTGTTGCCTAACTGCAAGCTATTAGGCATCATTGATCCTTCCAACTTATCAACGTTGTCCAATCCATTATCACAAATTCTTGCAAGGCCTAAGCTAATCGCCAAGTTTGCAATCTCTAAGTTCTTATTACTTAATAGTTCATCCAAATCGTATCCTGCCATCACTGAGATTATTCTCTAATTTCTACCAAAATGCAGAAGCATCAGAATTCAGAATATTCAAAAACCAAACGACAATAGTCCAAGACATATAGACAAGATACTTACTTCACGATAGATTTTTACTTGGGTGTCTAGCTTTGATCTCCAATTATGCAAATCCTGACAAGCAAATAAAAAATGTGGTCTCGACGATCAAAGTATATCCACGGCAAAATGGGAGAAAAATCTAGAAAGTATGTACATGTAAAGAATTTACCTGTTTTAAGCTTTGAATTCTACTGAGAAGCTCTGTTCTTGATTCATTTAATTCCTAATAAGAACAGTAACATATATCAGACACTGTAGCTACTTTGGTGAGTCCAAAATTTGGGAGTTTAAGGGAGCCATTTACGAGGACCCAAGTGACAAACTACAAAATTTCATATCACAGCGAAGTAAATTTTCTCAACAACCAAACAAAAAAGTAAGAGAAAGTAAACAAAAGTAAAAATACCGCGATCTTCGAACCAATCGGAGTAATGTTCTCCTTTTTCTGCAAAGAAATATATGAATCAATGATTGAAACTCACAAAAAGAAGGAAGCGAAGAGCTAGATCTAAGTGTAGAAAAATAGAAGGAGATAGAAAGAGAAAGTACAAGAGCAGGAGCAGGAGCAGGAAGAGGAGCGGAGGAATCGGAGTTGGCCATTTCCGGGTCGAATAAACCAGATATGGATGAATTTAATAAAGAGGGGGGGGTTTAAGCTTTATTAAACAGAATTGCCAAACGTTGTCTAAGCTCTGAATGTAATATCTGTGCAGGTGAAATGTAGCTGAGCAGATGCTGAAATTTGAATTTTGGGTTTAAGGATGTGTTTGGGCGGGCGATCCGAATATGCGATTTTATTATCTGCTCCGAGAAAATCTAGAATCCTCCGATTTTGTTATCGTGCACTCTGTTTGGTCGGATAATTAATGAAATGGAGAGGAAAATAATAATAAATTTATAATAATAATAATAATAATTAAATATTTTTTGTGGGCTTAACTTTCCAGAAAGCCTGAATTCATGGGAGGGCCCTAATCATGATTCGGATTAATCTTACTTTGGATCTTTTTAAAACTCACATCACACGTATGAAATAAAAATAATTTTTATAATAATAAAAATGAGCTACATCTCCGAATATTTTTTTAAGTTAAATATTAATTTTTTGTAGCAGATTATCTAAAGTTAATTTATTTAAATATCTAATGTTTATTTAATATTTCAATATCATATCTAATTACTTTTATGTCACATATATTTCATTTGTCATTTCACACTGGCAGCATTCTATCATTACCGGTCTTTTTAATAAATTGAACGCCGTCAAAGTGGACCCCTGTCTTGTTTCAATTTTATTTACGCCGTCAGAAGAAATCAAATCACATCTCCAGAAGCACGCGTTTAGGTGAAGCGTTCAAAAGGGAATACGTCGTCGTTTACCTAGATTAGCCGGAAAATAACAATTCAAAAATAATATATTCTTTCTTCAAATGAAAGAAAATTGAGTCCCAAACACGGCCTTAAAAAAAAACGCTAACGTAGAAGTTAGAAGACTTAGAACCAGAATTCTCTCTCTCTCTCTTCCTTTGTCTTGTCTAATCCTGTTTTGCAAATCTCTGTCTCCCACCTTGGCCCTGGCTGACTCAGCTCAACTTTAGAAAAATGAGTCAGGAATTGTTCATCTATAGTTTCGTCGCTAGAGGGACCATGATTTTGGCTGAGTACACGGAGTTCACTGGCAACTTCCCGGCGATCGCAGCTCAGTGTCTTCAGAGACTTCCTTCCTCTAATGACAAGTTCACCTACAATTGCGACCACCACACCTTCAATTTTCTTGTTGAGGATGGTTACGGTAATTAAATTTTTCTCTCCAAGTTTCCTTTTCTGTTTCGCTTTTTCTAGGGAAATAAGAAAACAGTTCAGAGTTCAATCTAAATGGATCTAGTTTGAAAAACCTGTGCTTAGTTTTGGATTTACTTAGTCCAATGCCAACATCATAGCAGTTGGATTTTCTTTTTGGTTCTTTTCCACTTTTGTTTAGCTATTTGCTGATTCAGTGTTTGATTCCTGGGAAACTTAGCAAAAACAAACTGTTTGTTTCCTATTGGTCAGAGCAAGCTAGATAGCCTTATACGTCCAAAACATGGATAATCTCACTTCATTTTTATGCATAAAGCGTCTATTTATAAGCTCCAAAGCCTAATGGGTTAAGTTGTTTATTTTTACGTAAGGGGAGATATATGTTAATTGAAGGCATGGGTACAGTTATCCCAGGTTCTCTCTCGCTCTCTCTTTTTTTTTTTGTCAATTAAGATCTGTGAAGGATTTCGTCTAGGTATTGTTCTAGAAAACCTTTGTGTCGGAATGTATGGAGTCATGGACCTTAATTGGGGCACTACCAATAGAATCCTGTGGTGAGTTAGCATGATTAAATTGTTTTGCGAGAAAATTTAAAGGTTAATTTACAGTTCTTGCCTTCTTGACTTCACATTGGGTGGTTTATCTGTATGATTTTATTATTGTTGAGTCTATAGGCTGTTATGAGGCTGTATAGAGGAATCAGAAGGGAATATATTCACTCTTTCATCCAAGTTTCTTACATTTTCAATTCTTTGGAATTGGGTTACTAGTTTCTGGTTTAACCTTCTAGGCAGCATTGGCACTGCCAAAAGTCTTATCCTTGTATTTTAGGTTGAGAAATTTTCTTTTGGTAAGTTTCCACTTAAAATAATCTTAAGGTCCATTTGGATGGATAGAATTTGAAATTGAGGGGTATTTATATTTGACATTAAAGTCATTGTTATGATGTCTAACACGCAACATGTCATTTTAATTCATACACATCCATTGGACACTCTTGCAAAATTGCTATTATAGTTCCATGCTTTAGCTATATGTTACACGTGCTTGATAAACTTCTGTTCTGAGAGACGTGATGAGTAATGTGCTTGGTGAAGTTATATGCACATTGTATATGTGTTGTGTGCTTTTTGCCATTCATGCTGATTGATTTTAGGGTCTCGTTAGCATTGATGTTGAACCTTCTATTGAGAAATTTATCCTTTTCAAAAATGTGAGTTACAGGGCATTAAAAATTGATTCAAATTTTAACTTTAAGTTTGACTTGTTATATTTCTAAGAACTCCAATACAACTAATCAACTCTTATTTAAACTATTTTTTTAACATCTAAATGGTGTGTTTCCTAAAAGTGCTTTTGGCCTCCCAAGTCCCAACCTCAACTCCAAACGTGACTTTAGTAGTCATGTAAAGTCACAATAGTTGTAGCTGCAACCATGACTAATATACTTTACAGTTATGAATGGAGCTTCTATTGAAGGAATTTTGTGTCAAAACATAGCAGGAAAGTTTTAATACTTGTATTCCTTAACTTTATGCATTCTGATATTTGCAGCATATTGTGTTGTTGCAAAAGAATCTGTTAGCAAACAGATCTCTATTGCTTTTCTGGAACGCATGAAAGCAGACTTCAAGAAAAGATACGGGGGTGGTAAAGCGGACACAGCTGTTGCCAAGAGTCTTAACAAGGAGTTTGGGTATGTACATCTATGGAAATATATCCAGTATTGAACCTCCAAAAAAAAAAGAGGAAAAAAATAAATTAAAAAAAGTTGAATAAAGAATTATGGATAATTTTTATTATAATCTTACTATTAGAATGTGAAGGGGTAGGATTTACCTTTTTTCAGGCCGGTTATGAAAGAGCACATGAAATATATTATTGACCATGCCGAAGAAATAGAGAAACTACTAAAAGTGAAAGCTCAAGTTTCAGAAGTTAAAGGTATAATGTTAGGCAACATTGACAAGGTACGTGAATCATTTTGTAAAAGACACACGGTCACTTTCGCAAATTGCTTGTGTCTTTTAGTGCATATTAAAGCAAAATCTGGTGGGCATATCTTTTTAATAAAACTGTGAAATCAAGGTCTTAGTTTTTGTTCTTTTAGGTCGTTCTCTCAAAAGATATCTGCTGGTCTTCCATATCATTTGGTGGTAATTTAAATTCTGAATTTGTTCAAGAAAAATGTGTGTCCTAAGAGGGGCAGGGAAGCAGGGTTGAAAGTGTACTAATTTTGATAGTTCATTCAAGAATTTTATTAGGGGAATGGCCCTTCTACTGGCAGATATTGTTTGGATCTTGGTGTATGTTGTCTACAAGTCAAGGACAAAACTGAATGAGCTTTTCAAATCATACCATCTATCTACCAGTACACTTTGTCTTAGATTCTGCTATTTTTTGTTATACAATTGTTTAATAGTATAAATCCTGTCTTTTGTATTTCACTTTTTTAATCACTAGAATCATGTACCTGAAAAATCAAGGAAAACGAGTGTTGCATTTCATGCTTAGTTGAAACCATTTCCATCTTTCAGGTTACTGATAGGGGTGAGACCATAGCGACTCTTGCTGATAAAACTGAGAATTTACGTGATCAGGTAGATTAATCATATATGCTTCCAGAATAAATTCTTCAGTGACTTATTTTCTGGTGGACAGTGGTTGACTGGTTTCTTTGTTGTGAAATTCAGGCCCAAGCATACAAGCAACAGGGGACACAAATCCGAAGGAAAATGTGGTATCAGAACATGAAGATTAAGTTGGTTGTTCTTGGCATCTTGTTAATTATGGTTCTCATAATCTGGCTCTCCATTTGCCACGGATTTGATTGCACCAATTAGTTATCTTCATTTTTCAGCATATATAACGCTCAGGTGCACTCGTATACAAGAAAGCTTTACAACAATTTGTGCTCAGCAGGGGAGTTTTGATTGTCATAATCGTTTCTTACCTTCTTTACGAGTCAGCATAGGGGAATTTGACAACTGTCATTTGGTGGGATAGAGCTGTGTTGTGTGCCTGTACTGTGTCATATACTACAGGAAATTTTTTTAATCTTTGTTCTTTTTCTTTCTTAGTTTCACATAGAAATAAAATTTGATAAAGCAACCCATTACCTCCTTCCCTCCCTTTCCTTTCTTTTTCCAGTTTTCCTGAAATTATAATTAGAGAAATTTACAAATACTAGCAGTCTATTTAGTTTCAGTGAAGCTTGTGTATGATGGAATCAAATAGAAATTTGCAATGATGTGTCAATTGCTTGAATTAATCATGGAGGCAGAATTTTAGGGGACATGGGACTGTGCTTAAAATTGGAAGGTTAAGTAGGATCCCAGAAGCTTTGATTATGAACCATCCATAAAATTTGAGCCAGCAGGTTTGTTTTCCTTCTGTCCAATAGATTGTGGGTTGTACATTCACTTCCATGGTATAGATTCAGGCTACATTTCTCGAGTCCATAGGAGCCCATCTTAGCTTTGCTTTTATCCATTAATCAAGGCCTAGAAGAAGAGAAGTCTTGATTTCTGTAAAATTATGAAATATTGAAGAATATAATTTAGCATATCTGAATTGCAAATTAAAAAAGATGGTTATTCTAATTGAGTCATCTCAAAATTTATAAAATTTTTTAAATTTAAATCGTACTAAAGTTTACTAAATCAACAAATACGTTGCTCCTTTAATTCATTATTTTCTATGTAAAAAGAGCATTTTAAGTATTTTTAAATGATCTCAATTGCTTTTGATTTTTGAAAATTATTTTCTATAAATTATAATTATTTCAAAAAAAAAAAACTAACAGAAATAAAATAATCAAGGGTTGAGATTTACTATCAGATTCAATGAAGATGGAATTGTTTTGATGAAAAGATAAAAAGAGAGTCGCAGAAAACACACTGATAAAATTGGATCATTATAGCGATTTTGATAAAAATCTTTGATCTGTATAAATCTTACAAACACAAAAATCAGTCCATTTTGAAATATGCCCGTCAACTCAAAACTTCTGCACATTCACCACACCTCTGTTTGGTGTTTTTTGCGGAACACACAATGAAATGAAAATGTGAGATGGTAGAGTATTAATTTCTTGAAGCCGCATGCTGCTACAAGTTCCAATACATCACTTTCCAAGTCATCTTCCATTGCTGCACTTAGTGTGGAAGCTAAGCCTACATAAGTTGAAACCATGAGTATTTATAAATAAATTAGTGTTGGGATTTCAACGACTACAAGTATTTAGGCCGGCATACCTAATAATTACTTGTTAATTACTTGGAAGCACCACAAAGTCATCATGCCATTGCCAACCACACCAAAGTTGTTATTACGTAGTAGATATGATTATTATAAAATAACCAACTTTTCCACAATCTCACTCGTCTCTGTGCTCCTGATAGAAATCAAGGTAGGCAAAAATGAAAAGAAAAGCACATGCATGTATATCATATTATTTCCATGCATGTAGATGATCATGACTCGAATCTGTCTGGCCAAACCCACAAAAAATTTCAACGCCTGAATGTGCATAGGCATATGGGTTTTCTATAATAATATATTTTATGATCATTGTTTAGAGCTAGGGCTTCATGAATGTCCAAATTCTGCACAACATCATAATGATGTTTTGGAATGGTCATATGCGGTGAATATTAGCTGACAATGTACTGTAGCCTGGCCTTCATAGGGAGACAGAAGTTTGGCATTTAGAGCATTGAAATTATTGCCAAGTGGTTTTACTAATTAACTTGTTGGAGGTTCTTGACCTTAATGGTAATCAAGAATCCTGCATGTTCTTATTATTTTTATCATGTTCATGTACTTGGCAAACCAAGACGGGGGAAAGACTTAGTTTTTTTAGGTGTTCGAGGACGCAATGTGTATGATCATCAGGATCAAATAGCAAATTATACAAACCCTGTTATTAATTAAAGGAGCATAATTAAGAAAAGAAAAAAGAACAAATTGCATATGTATATTGACCAGAAAAAAAAAAGAAAGAAAAGAAAAGAGCTTGTGCATGGCATGAATTGACAAGACAAAGGGTCTGGCCATCAAAATCAAACTCAAGAGAAGACAAATAAGAATCTCTATTGGCCCATGCATCCTTTGGTGGATACGATCTTGCTTCTTTTCTTTGGAAGCATTATGAACTGGATACAGATAGGAGCTAGCGAGTTCTCTTTTTCTTTGTTCTCTCACTCACCCCATATTTGAAACTTGATGATCAGCTTCTTCCTCTCTTTAATTTATTAGAAAGAAGAAGAAAAAGAAAAACCAAGCAAAAGAAACTGACCATTCACTGGGAAAAGTGGAATGCAGCCCATTCAAGCAAGGGATGGGCTCTCATTTGCCTAATAACTAGTCTCCATGTACCAATAGGTACCAACCATACAACAACTGTCGTCAGACCTTACTTGCATGGTGGGGTTTGAATTTCTCAAAGTTTGGAGACGTGTCGATAAGAGACTTATCCACTTGAGATATTTATGGTGGCAGAGCTCTTTACGAATCATGCATGCAAAATTTAGGGTTCAGACTTCACTGAATTTTGAAATAAGCACATGTTGTTTGGAACTGCCCAAAAAGTTAATTATAGTTTGAGATTGTTCTTT
>CAOGCB010107203.1:0-12110 GCA_948266635.1 Cnidoscolus chayamansa
TAAATGGGAAAAATCTCGCCGACATATCAGTGGCATTATTTTCTTCTCCAAAGAAGGGTTTGTTCATGGAAACAGAGGTGTAAGAGCAGCTGAGCAGGAGAAGGGTCTTGTATATAACACGGATTTGTTGTTTGTTGTAGATAGGTGGAGGACTGGAGTTCTGGGTTTTCATCAGATCTCGTTTTGGTGTTCTCTCTGTACATGGCAAGAATCTTTGCAGGCCAAAGTTTATTCTTCAACCCTTGCGTTGAATATAACAGGGATTGGCTTGTACGTATCTTTGTGAGTGTACATGTGGGGTTAGTGAGATATTCTTTAAGTGCAATCTTTGCTCTTCTGATTCGATAAAGAATGCGAAAAAAAAAATCATAGTGTACATTTGCATACGATATGTGCTTAATAAAATCAAGAACGATTGATTCGTTATATATTTTACTACCCTTTCTTGGTTGTATACTAAGTAGTTAAATTTTCATATGAGGTTTGCTTAGTTAAGGGAAGCCAATTAAGCGTCTTTTTAGCAGTGACAAGTGGAGATTGATATGGGAACAGAATATTTTTGATGCAGAATATTGAGACAGTATCAATGATGATGACAGCTATTACTTGGGCTGGATCTTAATTGTAAACACGGCAAGTTTTTGGGTTAAGATCTTTGCACCTGGTTGTATTGTGATAAACAACAAAGAAATAGCTGCTGCAGAGTTTGCTCACTTTGATTTTTTGAAAAAGTGATATCTTCATTAATCTAAAGAGAGATTAAAGGTAGATAAAAGGCAAGAAATTCCCATATGGTTATGATTAAAATGTAATTGTATTTGTTCTGTTATTGGTTACTGGTAGCTGGTTGTTAGTTCGTTGAAAACGGTTATATTGTTGTAACTGTTGCCTCCTTCGGACCCCTGTTGGATATAAGCTGATACAGAAAATCTAAGAAGCTAGCTGGCTTTTTTGGATCTGCCAGGTCCTTTTTTCTTATTTATTTTCCTTTCATTGGCTGGCAGGATCAATGAAAATAGCGTTTCTGTCTCAAAGTAAGTTAAAACCTTTTTATGGTTCCTTGCAAGCTCCCACAATCATTTTATCCTATCCATTCTGCTGGCGGATGAGCAAAATTCAATCAGAGTAACTAAAAG
Source organism: Cnidoscolus chayamansa (assembly GCA_948266635.1). NCBI lineage: Eukaryota > Viridiplantae > Streptophyta > Magnoliopsida > Malpighiales > Euphorbiaceae > Cnidoscolus > Cnidoscolus chayamansa. The sequence goes on from CAOGCB010107203.1 coordinate 1,137, forward strand.
GATATAGATTAAACTAAATCTATTCATGTTTTAAAATATTTTCATTATATTTAGTAATGATTTATTTATTTATTTTTTTAATTTTATCTTGAACCATAAAAATGACTTTTCAATGGATTTATTCATGTTTTAAAATTTCTCAAAAGGCATAGCTTCTGTTTTATTTTTATTTGCTAAATAATATGCATTGAAAAAAAAAACAAAGAGCAACGATTTGAGTGTATTTATTGGGCCAAGCCCAAAAATAATAGCCCATCAATGTATCCATGGACAGTCCAACCCGCCAAAATCTAAGTCGGTTTATATCAATGTCGTTTGATCTAAAACGACACTCCATCGACTGATCCACTTTCTCTTCTCGGTCCTCGCCATAAAAAGCTGTTAAAGAGAAGCCTAGCTCCATTTCATTTGGTGCTTATTCTCTTTCTCTCAACTCTTACAAATGGCGTCCGCGAAACGCGAGTTTCAGCCTGAAGACGATCCTGAACCTCAACAATCTGAGTCCAAGAGGATAAGGTCTCATGCTGATAACGATTCTCCAAAAACACAGCCTTCCAGAAACTCTGTTGTTCTCAATCCCGCTGATTGCAACTTAGGTATTCTATTTTTCCTAATCATTTTTCTTGCTTCTAATTCTTTGTTTAAGTTCTAATATTTGTTTTAAAGTGTAATGATTTGCCTCTCAATAGTTAATGATAAACCTTCAGTGATGATTAAAATTTGGCGTCATGGGAATGTGAATGCTTCAGATGTTTTTTCGGTGAGTGGTAGGGATGATATGAACTGGACTCAAATATTATGGTTTCGAAGTAGAACAAAAAATGAGCTGAAGTAACCTATGTAAGTATTTATGCAGCGAAATCTAGAGTTGTAGTTGGTTGTGGAAAGAAATTAACGTCTTATAATAATTATAATTCATTTGAAGCTATTCTCTGCATGAGGGGCATAATAGAGGTAAATTCGGTGTAGGAATATAGATATTATAAAAAGTAAGAAAGAAACAAAAATGGAGCATTGAATACCATTCCCTCTGTGTGTGTGCGTCCGCGCCTTGTATTGAGTTGGACCTTTGATATGCAGAACTTTATTTTGTGAAATCTGTCGCGCATATCTGATGTTTTTGCGAAGTAGGAGTTAAAAACATTGAAATGATGATGGGAATTTTTATCACAGAAAATTGGTGATCATTTCTGGTGAACTTGTGAATCATGAGATCTTATTCTAGGTGTTTGATTTTTTTATTTTTGATGTTATCATTTATGCAGATTTTGACATTGGAGGTGATGGTCTTAAAGGTTCTGCCCTTCATGAGGAGGGGTTTTCTTATTGCTGGTCTGGTGCTCGTGCAAATTTTGGAATCACTGGAGGGAAGTATTGTTTTGGTTGCAAGGTCATCTCATCTCAGCCCGTTAATATGGAAGACACACACCCTGATCAGCAGCATGTCTGTCGTATTGGTATTTCTAGAGGAGATGATGCAGTGGGAAGCCTTGGGGAGACTCCACACAGCTTTGGTCTGGGGGGAACAGGAAAATTTTCTACTTCTGGAATTTTTTCAGATTATGGTGAAAAGTTTGGGGTTGGAGATACAATTGTGTGCGCTGTAGATCTTGAAAGTAAACCATTGGCTTCCATAGGCTTCTCCAAGAATGGGAAGTGGTTGGGCATTGCAAAGGAATTTGATGCTGGTCCAAGGGGCCTTGGAGTGGTGGATTCTCCTATGAAAGAGCTACAATGGGGATCAGCCCTCTTTGCTCATGTTCTATTAAAGAATGTTGTGGTTCAGTTGCATTTTAGTGCTGAAGATGGACTCGTTCCTGAAGAAGGATATAAATCTTGGGCTTCAGCTCTTGAAGATGGAAATGCAATAAAGGGACCTGTTTTCTCTGACATAAGGGATTGTGAAGTAATGATGATGGTGGGATTACCCGCATCGGGTAAGACTACGTGGGCAGATAAATGGGTGAAAGAACATCCTGAAAAGTGTTATGTTTTGCTTGGGACAAACCTGATTCTGGATCAGATGAAGGTTCCTTTTTTGCTTTGTAGAATGTCTGTCCTTATTGCGTGAAAACATTTCCCAATATCTGCTTTCTTCTTTGTTGAATGTTTTTCAATTACTTAACTGCTGTACAAAACTGATTTATCTTTATAGGTTCCTGGGCTACTGCGCAAGCACAATTATGGCGAAAGGTTTGATCGCTTGATCAGTCAAGCAAATGCAATATTTGATATCCTGCTGTCCAGGGCAGCCAGAACTCCTCGTAATTATGTTATTGATCAAACTAATGTTTTCAAGAGTGCACGCAAACGTAAATTGAGACCATTTTCAAATTTCCACAAGGTACTTGCACAATTATAGTATTCATATCATAAAAGAAATCCACCTATTGATTTGATTTTCATATCACAAATCAGATTGCCGTTGTGGTATTTCCAAAACCAGAAGAGCTGAAATTTCGTGCAGATAAAAGATATAAAGAAATGGGAAAGGAAGTTCCAGCTGATGCTGTGAATAATATGTTGGGTACTTTATTATTCTGGTCATCGTTTTGTATTTTTATCTTCAATTGCTTTGGTTGTTTCAATTCTTAATATATTTTGGTTTTATTATGGCTTTGCAATTCTTTTGGCAGCTAATTATGTTCTGCCAATGAGCAAGAATATGCCTGGTTCAGATGAACTTTTTGATCAGGTGAATGTCTAAAACTTCAATCTCATTATCCATTTGGCTTGCTACAGATCATGGTATGGCTGATGATGTTGACCATTTGTAAGGTTATATTTGCTGAACTTGGTCGAGTAGAAGCACAGAGATATTTAGAGGAGATGAAGCAGGGTTTAAATACCAACTCTGCATCTGTCTCTTCATCAATGGGGCCTTCAGTGCAAAATCAAGGAGGTTTATCAGTTTTTTCTGTAGCCTTTTTTCTATGGATTTATCCGTATAACTTATTTTCTGTGAATAAGGTTCTGATAATATTTCTATGGATTCAGTGGGTGGTGGAAAGTGGGGAACTTCTCATCTTCCTCCTGCATTGGGTCCACCTCATTTATTGAACTATGAGCATCAAATCACCAATCAAGTAAGTTGGCCTTGCCCAGTTTGTCCTGGTTACTATTTATGAATTAGGGTCTGCAGTTCTGAATTGCTCAGATGTTTATATTTACCTATGCCTGGAAAAACATCTTACTAATATATTAGCTTGTGTTAAATGCAGCAGGCGAAGACACTGTGTCAAGTAGAAGCATCTTATTCTGGGGCATATCAAAGCTATCAATATCCTTCTGTACCTAGAGCACCTGCACCTTACAGTTCTTATGAAAGTTTTGTTCCACCACACAATGGGAACCCAAGAAGTTATGGTGCTGTTCCTGGATGTAGAACTGGCCCTTACCAAAGCTATGTGGCTATTGATCCCTACAGCAGAACAAACCTTGATGTCAAGAACACTACTATTTATGGTGACGCTGCCACTTTTGATCCCTATAGGAGTAATGTGATTGAAGCTTCCCCAGTTGGAACTAGGAGGTCGTCTTCATTTACATGCAACATTTCTGGAGGTCCTCCAAATGTGCAAGTTCCCATTGCATCCACATATCATCCTAGTGCTTCCCCTCCTTATGGTAGTTACTCCAACAAGATTGACATAGATGTGCATCTATTGGTTCACAAAATAGTGAGCAACTGCCTTGGCAGTTGCATTAAGGGCTTTAAAGCCACTTACGGAAAGATGAGGTTAAATTTGGTCAACATTGGAATCTCTTTTTTGTATGGGACTGTATTCAACCGCAGTGTCTTGCAACTGGAAGCTAAAAGCTTCTTAAGAGTTTACAAATCTTTGATACGCAGACTTATGACAATTTCTGTTTTTGGTTACTGTTTGCTCTCTATTGGCCTGTTAAATTCTGATTTATTTATTTATTGGTTGTTTCAGGTTCAGTTTATGGAAATACTACTCGGCCAATGTCTTCATTCTCAACTCCCTCATCGAGGCCCCCATATAGAAATAATCCTGGTGTTGTGCAGCATCCTGAGGGATATAACCCTCCTTGTACAAGGTACTATTAATTGGTGTAAATATGGTCTTAAGAAAGAGATTACACTTGAATTTCTCAAGCAGTATTAGTAAGCTTGAAGGACAAGTAGCATCTTTGGATTGTGTAAATGTGGCCTTAATGACTGGGATTTTTTTCTTTGTACGTATAGGTAAACATACTCTAAATTATTGATCTACTCGAATTTTATCTTTTATCTTTTATGATAGATATTAGTTATTTACGAATTTTATTTATTTGTTTTTTAATAGATATCAACTACTTACATTATGTAATACTCCTCTTAGGGCGGAGCATATATTTCAATTATGCCCGATTTATTACAAATATAATCAATGTGAATTTTAAATGTTTTGTTAATTGCTCTCTTAATATAGACAGTTAAAATAATATTTTACCAGTGTTAAGAAAATAGGCCAGGTGTGAGATTTAATACATCCAACGGATAAATATAAGTGGGAGGTTTAAATCATGATAAAGAAATTAGTATATATATATATATAGAGAGAGAGAGAAATATAGATCTATTTAAATTTTACTTTCTATTTTTCTTGATGTAATATAAATATTAAATATCCCTATTTTGTAACAGTGTTAATGAGGGGAGTTAAAAAGTACATTTTGAAAGGTGATTGGTAATTTAGTTTGACCCATATTATTCAAATATATTTATGATATGAAAGGACACTTCACTTGGACTTGTTCGAACTATTGCATAGTTTTTGTTTTTGTTATTTTAAACCTTTCTGTCCTTCCCGCGTTTTCTTTCAATTTTTGTTAGGGCTTTGGTTCTTATGACCATGGCGACCGTGTGATTCTAAGTCATGGGTGGAATGCTAATCTCAGTTAAACAAGGTTGTTTAAGCTTACCTGAAGAGCCTTTTACATTTACATTTCGGTAACAGGGAATGCAAATGAGTTGCCTTTCCGGTTTTGGTGTTTGTGAGCTTATTGAATCAACTTTTTTAGATCAAGATTATGTACTGATCTCGTGATGGTTTACAAGGTCCGCATGTCTGCACGCATACGGTAACTTACATGTATAGCAGGCAGATATATCTGATGGCCATTAAATACTGTCTGAGTCTCAAAAGAAGAATATAAAATATTTCTTTATTCTTTTATAAGATATAGACTTTTCTTATTAAATTTAATTTTAAACTTTACCATATATGTAGTTGATCTACTCTACAGAATTTAAATACAGTAAAATTTCTATCTAAAATAAAAATCTATTTAAAAATATAATTTATTTAAAATTAAAATCTATCTAAAATAGAACTAAATTATCAATCAATACTAAAATTAAACTGCACTTCAAATTTCTGACTACTAAACACGTATTTTTGAATTGTTTTGAATCACTTATCTCTTTTCCGATCTTATCACTCCAATCAATCTCATCTCTCCAAACTCGCTTTAGTAAGACATATATTGATAATAGTCTCCTGATTATTCATTACGACCTAGTCATGATTTAGAAATAGCAACCAGGATAAGGGGCTAGAGCTAGTTAACATTCAAGGACCAGGTGGTTTAAACTGTTTCAATTTGAATGCAGATGTAAATTTTATTTTCGCCGGCTCCTCTGCTATGCTAGATTCTGCCTTTCATTAGATATTTTTTTTTCCCACTTAGTAATGCAACTTTTGTTGCAATATCCGAAGATGATTCCCATTGAAGATGGCACGTTGGGTTACAAACTTTCGAATAAAAAATTACATTCTCTCAATGGCTTTGGAAGCTAAAGCATGGATAGCACTATTATAGACACGATTTATATGAACAAAAGAGATAGAGATTCAAAGTTCTGTTGATAAGTCTTCAATATCATTGATCTATACTCTTAAGGGGATAGCATGATTATCATCAAGCAATCTTTTTATAATTTTTTTTTATATTTGCAATTTTATTTTAATTATATTTATATTAATCTATCCATTTATTCTATCTCAGTTGAGTGGTCTGATTTATTTATTCTTGGACTGAATAACTCTTTTAGGCTGAATAATTGAATACTTTGCGAGTATAACCCACCATCAATCCCCAATTTGGAATTATGAGGCAATATTCATGGAGAAAAATTCACCTTCAAGCCTGGAAGAACGCATCATAGAATGTTTACTGCTTCTCTTGTATATATAGTTTCTGCTCTCACTTCCATGCATTACAACATTGAATTGACGATCCACATTTGTTGTCTGCCACAGCCCTTTGTATTCACTCTTTATTGCTCCATTGGTTTCCCACCAACTAGCAGCTAATATGTCAGCTCGTTTCTTTCCTCTTCATTAAAGGACGTTATCCTGAGAAACATTCAGCAACCAAGAAAATAGTTTATGAGAAAGCTTTACAACCAATAGTTTAACTTAATTCTGAGTTTAGTTCAAAAGGTATATATAAATTCTTTCAAACAAGAAAAATAAAAAAAATTGAAAAGGGTGCAGTTGGATTTCATATCCCTTCATTCACCATTTACCTTATCAAGCAAGATGAGATAATTGTGCTTTAACCCATCCTGCTCCTAAAATCCTTTGTTCTCTCATACCCAATCATTCCTCTGCATTATTTCTTGAAATTCAAGCTTCTTCTAGTGATCGACCCATATTATAATGGTAAAGGGTATAACCATAAGAACAAGAACCTTAAAAGTTTTGCATTTTCTTTTACTCTTTATCAACTTTCTTCCAGTGATCAACCGATTTTGTGCAGATCACATGTATAGTAAGAAAAAATAGGTTGTGATTACACATCCTGCCTGTTGGTTCATTGACAATTAGCTACTGCTTTAGCTTTGCTTTATATATTGTGCCCGTTTAGTTGCATTGGACCAGCCACCAAGTTTGGTAATTTTCCTTTCACAAGGTATGATTATTTCAAGTACCCTCCAATTTTATTACTTCAATTAGAATAAAGGGTTACTTAATTATTTAATGCGATTATGATTGCATCTTGCATTGAGGGAATAGTTTATTAAATTTAAGAGGTCTTAGATTCAAAATTCACTATTAATTTTTCGGAATAGTTTAATATATATGGTTAGATTTATTAATTATCAAGTTCAAGTGAAAATAACACTTCTTACCTCTCATTCATTTCCTTCCAGTAGGGTCTAAATAATGTGAGAATACTCCTAACTTCACTTGCCTTCTCCTTTAATCCCCTACCCTCTTTTTTTTTTCCTTCTCTGCCCAACTCGTTGGAAATAAGGTACATTTACGTGCACCTTTTCGCATGTGCATTGCTTGTTAACCTGTCATCATAGCTTGCTTTAGCAACTATTCATTAAATGTGATTTTGTTCTATTATGATTCTTACTGATTAATATCAATACATGAAAATGTCAAAAGTGTTGAAGCATCAGTAACTGTAGATGGCAAAGGGCAGCTTCCTTTAATGCTAGTTTATAATTTATGATAAACTGAGGCTAAATAGGATAAACCATGATTGTGATGCTTCTTTTGCAAGGAGGTGAAAGCAACTAAGTTCTTTACCTGGTTTTCATTAATCATTTTTTACTTGTAAAAGGCAAGTGGAGCCCTGAAAGAAATAAAATCCATGACACCCATTTGGGTTTATTCATGAATTGATCACTGGATGTGAATTTATTTCCTTTGGCATTCTTTGGTTGCAGGAACCAATTGCTTAAGCCTGAAAATTGAATTTGTTGTGAGAGGAGGCAGCAGATATTGACAACAAAATCACTAGGACCAATCCATTAGGGAAAAGAAAGAAAAGAAAGAAAGATAAGAGAAAACTAGATAATTCATGGTAATAGTCCACCACCTATTTGTCCATATGTCCCAAACATCACAAGACAACTGCCATCTCACAGAAAAAGGAGATTGATACATATAAGGCCATGAAAAGAAAGAAAGATAACCCAGAAAATGATTTTGTTGCAAAAGTGAATGGAAGGGAAAAAAGGGAGGAAATAATTCAACTAAAGATGGTTGTAATGTGGTTATCCACATTGGAAGTACTCTTATCAACATTGTCTCAAATACCCATAAAAGTTATTGCAAATGGGGTTAATTCTTACCATTGCTAAATCATATACACATCTCAAATTGAGCCTTTCCAAGTTGAACGTGCTGAAGTACATTCACAAGTTTAGTCTCATGATAAGTGTAGTCGAATCTGAAAGGTCTTCGTTAAATGTCCCATCCCCTATGTACACAAGCCTCTAGTATCATGGTACCTGCAATAAATTTAGAAGCTATTGGTTCAACAATTTATGGAGAAAAATGAGAAAGGAAAACAAATGCTTGTTTCCAAGTTTATTTTAGAACCAAATTATTCGGTTGAAGGAAAATCCAATAATGATCAAGAAAGATAAGTGGGTATTAATTTCATGAATGAAAACAAAATCCAATAATAATAAACAAAGAGGAAAATGAGTTGGAAATACTATCTTGGATTTCTAAGAAATTGTGTGGTTTAAAACCTGGAATCAAGAGTGATCAACAGGTTCGATTAGACGACTCTGAGTCTGGGAGGGGTCTTTGTACAGTAGTTAACTTAAATTCATGAGATATACACATCTTTTTGTGTGGTATGTGTTATCTTTTCGTAGCTAAACTTCATATATACAAGGCAATGGCTGCTTTAATTTTTTTTTTTAATTTAATAATCAATTCTTATAGAGTCATCTCATATATGTGATTCCAAGTTTATTTTATAGATTTCCAATGAAATAAAAAGGACTTATAACTTAGTTGTGGTGGACTTTGGCATGATAAGACTAGAAAAAGGTCATCTTGGTAATTGTAAGGGGAAACAAAGGATACCCACATCACCCGCCAAGGCTCTTCCTTTTTCATATTCCATGCCTCTCTCTTACTCTCTCTCTCTCTCTCTCTTTCTCCCTACCTTTTGCTTTCTCTAATCATCCCGCATTCTTCTATAAATCCCTTGACATTTACTGGGTTTTGATTTTCTAGTTGAGAGAAAATCTTTACACCCACTTCCAGTGTTGTTTCTTGATTATTTTATTTATGGAAGGCAATGCAATCCCATGGGAATTGAACTCTGTTTCATCTTCAATTCCTGTCGAGATCATGACCTCTATTTCCTCTGAAACGATTTCCCATCTGTCCTCTAATCCTCTCTTCTCTTGCATTATCACTCTCTACACTCTAATTCTCCTCTACTTCCCTCACGCTCTCAAAATCTGTCTTTCTCCAGTTCTGATCTTCACTGTTCTTCTCATATTCTTTCTGCTCCGTCTAGGCGCCATCCAGAGTCGAAACCCAGAGAAAAATGAGTGTAAGGACAATATAGAAAGCAAGGAAAACAGGGATGGAAATTTCGATGAAGCAGAAAAGTGTGGCTTTTTTGCCAAAGTAGACAAATGGGTCGCATTCCAAAATGTAACAGAATGTGACCAGAATCAAAAACCTGATTTTGAAGTGTCATTTGTTGAATGGGACGTGAGAGCACCATTGGAGGTCATACATGAAGCGTACGAAGGAGAAGAAGATGATGAGAATGAGAATCACCAGGATTCTGATTCTACACGGAGTGCAGCTTTACAGAGGTATCCATCTTTGTCGATGTACTATCCTGATACCGACTCGGATACCTCTTCTGACGACAAATTTTCGGTGAACGGAGACTGGGATTCGCCGGAGAGCGTTTGCTTTAGATGGGAAGAGGAAGATAGAGCAGGCTTGTTGATAGAGATAGCTCTTGAAAACAACGACAAGAAGCTTTCGGGTTTGGGTTCTGATTTTGAGGTTGAAGAAGAAAATTTAATAGAGATTGATTTATCTCCGCCCAAAAACGATGCGTTTCAAGGTGATGTGCAATTAGACGACGCCGTTTTATGAGGAAAAATTCAGTTTATGTCCTAGATTTTTGGATTTGAATTTGTATTATCCTAATGAGTTAAATCACCAAATCCAAATTTTAGTAATATATATTTTTAATTAGTTTAAATTATTTTTTCATTTTCAAATTATATTAAAATTAATATGTTTTTTATTTTTAAATTTTAATTTGACATGATCAAATTAAATAAATATATTATTTTTTAAATATAAAATAAAAAAACATTTTTCATTTAATAAAATAAAAATATAATAATAAATTAATGAATTTTAAAAAATATATTAATTTTGGATATAATTAAAAAATAAAAAATATAATATTTTAACTACAAATGTCTATAACACCATTTTATGAAATTAGATCATTTGATGCACGAAAAAGTAGTAAGAACAGCTTAAGGTCATACTGCCAGTTACAGAATCTGTGCGTGAATAGTAATCTTGTATCACTATTTTGAATGACCAAATGAAGTAAAAAACTTATAAATAATATACTGAAAGCTTATATATCAGCAGTATAAGATGCATAACAAGAGTCTAGGACCTTATCCTTAAAAATCAATGGAACCTTCCCCATGGACATGGAGGCCAGGCCATGGGATATGCCGTCCAGGTCTAAGCTACAGTTGGTTACTTGTTATTACAAGTAACTAAAACACTGTAGGAAAGAAAGACAAAATGATCAAGAAGCCGGCCCATTTTGTCATGGCTTGGTAAGCTGCCACGTGTAAGAGCCCTAAACTAGTTTCTCATTTGGTGATATGGGCAATTAGACAAGAATGTGGACGTTGAAATAAAAAAAAAAGATGGTTGGTAGAACATGGGGTTCTTAATCCATGGGGAACAATTGGGTATGCCTCTATTAAACAACAACCTACCCATTTGGATAATCTTTGGATCAAAGCATATACTTTACCTGAACCAGGTCGAATTAAATATCTATCATATTATTTGATTTATATACCGAAATTGATAATATTTGAGATTATACAAAATCGTATATAGATAAGAAGAATTAATGAGATCTTAAGTCCATGTTATTTGTTAATTAATTCGCTTAATCTAATTTTTAGCTCTAAAAGGG
>CAOGCB010107305.1:0-12258 GCA_948266635.1 Cnidoscolus chayamansa
AATGATTTTTGTATCCCAAAAGATTGTAATAATTAGATATTTTGTAGCTATCACTAGTGGATAAAAAGGCAGTAATGTAATAACTTTATAATTCTGCTGTGTGTATGTATTTATGAAAACTTGGTTTTGGTTTGATGATAAAGTTCTGTGATGATTTATGGAAAGACTTTTATTTGAATGTTATGTTTTAAGATTTTTATGAAATTATGACTGAGAAAAGAAAAAGCGAAAAATTTTCACAGGATTTAGGGCGACGATCCAAACTATCCCTTACAGGATAATTAGTGATTTCCTGTAGAGAGAGTAGGGAATCATTGGTTATTCTGTGGGAGACATGCCTGGGAAATGGTGGCATGTTACAGTTATCGAATTCCCAGTTTATCACTATTGTCCCTGATTTCTGGAGTCTGATCATGTATTTGAACTTTGGATTAGAGACTCAACAAAGTTTTAAAAATATACTTAAATCATCCCTTAAACCCTCATAGAACATACATAATCATAACATAATTAATCTTAGCAATTTAGGTTAAAAATTGTTGAATAAGGGACTTTCGGTAGTAGGTTCTGCAGCCGAAGGTCACCCTTATAGAGATGAAGGTCTCACTTTTGGCAGCAGGTTTGGCTGCCACTAGTCTCCTTTGCCACTAGGTTCAGCTGCCAAAGCTGGACTTCATTCCTTCCCCTGAATTGCTTCCCAGTTTCAGCTACCTAAACTCCCTTTAGGCCATCGAACTTGGGTTTTGGCAGTGATCGCAACCTTGGTTCTTGCAGGTTTTCATACCCAAAGAACCTGCAACTCAACTCAATTTATTTCTAAACATTCATTTACATCATTCTCAACTAAACTCAATTCAAACACATGCAACATAATTCATTATGCCTTCATCGTTTTTCATGGAATTTCAAAATCTTACATTTTTTGTTCCTTGAATTCCTAAGCATGCATTTCCATCTTAACTATTCTAATTCATTTCTTACATCATTAGACACGTTATAGCATGCATACCATCAACTTAAGTTCATCATTTTGTCATGTTTGCACCATTTCTCAAAATTTTTCATTTATCCAAATTTCTACTTGCATGCTATATTCCTTCTTTGAATTCATCATTCCTAACTATGTACATGTTAACTAACCTAGATTGGAGTCCCTAATCTTGCTGGAAATTTCAGTTTCAACCTCCTCTTCAAGTTCTTCCTTTTTGCTTTCCTTTACTTTCTTTCTCTTCCACTTGTTCTACTTTCGATTTCCACTTGATTTTCTTATTTTATAAAGTTCACTTAAGTTTTCTATTTGGTTAGAGAGGGTTTGAGAGAAGATGGAAGGAGTTGCAACTTGCCAAACTCTTCCCTTGGCTGGCTACTTCCACTATTTATAGTGGAGATGGCAACATGGGTTCGGTGGCCGAACCTGACTTTTTAGGTTAGCCCTAGCCAAATTTTACTTTAGTCCCTCAACTTTTTCTTCTTTACATTTTATAGAGCTGGCAATTCGTGTTGGTGGGTCATAAACATGTTGTGTCAATATACACCTATAATATGAAAATGGCTAACCCGAACTCGACCCATTTAATTAATCGTGTCAAGATGCTCAACCCTAACCCATATATATTTATTAAACAAGTTAAATGGGTTGACCCGTGTAACCCGTTTAAATAATTAAATTATTATTATATCATATAACACACAACTACACGTTTAATTAATTTAAATAAATAGTCATTTTAGTTTTATAATACAATCTATTTAAAATGTTAAAATGAATTAAAATTAAATAATGTTATTTAACTATCCTATTAATATCTATATAACTATTATTTAAATATAAATATTTATAAATTAACTAAATTTACGTATACTTATATGAAATAAAGTGGATGAGATGATTTTATACTTTACAAATGGATGCTTAATATTAAAATATTATTATTTTAAATAAAATTTAATTATCTAATAAATTTAATTTAAATAAATAGATCATAAAATCTATAATATATTTAAATGAATCAATATAAGATATGTTAATTATTAACATATTTAAATAAACGGGTCATTGCGTGTCTAATCTGGTTAAGCAGGTCAATCCGTTTAGACTTGCATTTTTATCATGTCATAAACGGGTCGACCCGTTTATGACCCAAACTCATTTAATAAAAACCTAAACCTGCTTAACTACGTGTCGTGTAAACGGGTCGTGTCAAAAATTGTCAGCTCTAACATTTTAGTCCTTTAAATTTTATAACTTAATATTTTGATCCCCAAATACTATTTTGGCTCGCTTTTTGAATATTCAACGAGTATTCCGGTCGAAAATTCAAAATCTGACATTAGAAATGTGTTGGTGTTACATACTTCCCCCCTTTAGGAACATTTATCCCCGAATGTTCAATATACTTACATATAACATAGAATATACATAGCACATTACATATAACATAATATCATAACATATATACATAACGTAGCAATTTGTACATTGTTTCCATCACATAAAAACTTAATGCTTTCTATTCTAACATTCAATGGTGAAACAGGTGGGGGTATTGATGAACCATGGAATCCCTGGTTTCCTAGATACATTCTTCAACAGTATGGTGGTTCTATAGTACTTTGACCATAGGTATCTCCTTATTATATAATTTCTTGATCTATGTGTCTAGAATCCTGACAAGTTGCTCTACATATGTGAGATTCTTTGCAATCTCAAACTCTGGCTCTTTGAGAACTTTGCTAGGACCTGACACATGTTTCCTCAGCATAGGCACATGGAAAACAAGATGAATCCTCTCCATAGAAGAAGGTAAATCTAACCTGTAAGTGACATCACTCAATTTTTATACTATCTCGTAGGGTCTGATGTACCTAGGAGCTACTTACCCTTCCTTCCAAAACGAACCATCCCTTTCATAGTAATACCATGTCCCCCTCCTAGAACACTATTTTCTTCTGTCTAACATTAGCATAGCTCTTCGACCTGTTGACTACGGTCCTCAATCTTTCCCTAATTATTGGAATCACCCTGTTGGTGACTTGCACAACTTCGAGTCCAACCAATGTACAGTCTTTAACTTCTTCCCAATATACATGAGATCTACATTTCCTTCCATGTAAAGCCTTATACAGAGCCATTCCTATGCTCGAATGGTAGCTATTATTGTAAGCAAATTCCACCAATGGTAGATGTTGCTTCTAAGAACCTCCAAAATCCAGCACATACATCCGAAGCATATCTTCTATAATCTGAATGGTCCTCTCAGATTGTCCATCTGTCTGTGGGATGGAAGGTCGTGCTAAAATCTAGCCATGTTTCTATAACATTCTACAGACTTTTCTAGAACCGTGAGGTAAACTAGGGTCCTTTGTTAGATACTATAGATACAAGCATACAGTGCAATATGATGATCTTCTCCATATAAATATGCGCCAATTTGTCTATGAAGTACCCAATTCTTACTGGTAGAAAGTGTGTCGACTTCGTGAGTCTATCAACTATTACTCATATAGAGTCACATCTATTGGAACTAATTGGTAGTCCAATAATAAAATTCATAGAGATGTGCTCTCACTTCCACTCTAGAATCTGTAGTGGATTAGCGGACTGCTGGCTTTTGGTGCTCCAACTTAACCCTTTGGCACACCTCACACAATGATACAAACATGACGATCTCCCTCTTCATTGCAAGCCACTAATAAACTTTCTTTAAATCTTGATACATTTTCGTGGGCCTTGGGTGAACACAATAGCGAGCATTAGTGCTTCACTCATAATATTTACTTATTGCAACATCATCTGGCACACATAATCTGTTTCCAAATCGGAGAATACCTTGGCTGTCAAACCTGAACTCATTATTCACTCCATTTTGTATTGACCTAGCGATTCTAACTAACTTTGGTCTTCATGCTATTTTTTAGCCACCTACTCAAGAAACACTGGAGTTACTTTCATTTGTGCCACTAAAGCACCGTTCTCTATTATCTCCAGTCGAAGCCCTTTGCCAATCAATCTATACCACTCTGTGACCACCAGTCTTCATACTGCAGTGATGTGAGATAGACTACTCCATGATTTTCGACTAAGGGCATCAGCTACTATATTCGCTTTGCCCAGATGGTCTGTATTCTGTAGTTGTAATCACTAAGCAGTTCAACCCATCATCTCTATCTCAGATTTATCTCCTTCTATGTCATAATATGTTGGAGACTCTTGTGATTTGTGAAGATCTTACATCTAACCCCATATAAATAGTTTCTCCACATCTTCAGTGCAAATATCATTGCAGCCATCTTCAGATCGTGAGTCGGGTAGTTTTTCTCATGCTTCTTCAGCTGCCTTAATGCATATGATATGACTCTATCATTCTGCATCAAAGCACACCCTAATCCAACTCTAGACACATCACAATATAGGGTGAAGTCTTTACCAGTCTTCGGCAAAGCTAACATTGGTGTCAGTGATCAACTTCCTTTTTAGCTTCTAAAAACTCTCTTCACATGCATCAAAACAAACAAACCTCTGGTTCTTCTGTGTTAATCGTGTCATCGGAGCAACTATCTTGGAGAAATCCTGTACAAATATCCTGTAGTAGTCAGCCAAACCTAGAAAACTTTTAATTTTTGTAATCGTAGTGAGTGTAGGCCAGTCTGCTACTGCCTCTACTTTCTAATGGTCCACCTAGATGCCATGTTCTAACACCATGTGTGCCAATAAAGATATACTGCTCAGCCAAAACTCACACTTTGAGAACTTCGTGTATAGCTGTTGCTCTCTCAGTATCTGTAGAATCAGTCTGAAGTGTCGGGCATGCTCCTCTATGTTTCTATAATACACCAGGATCATTAATAAAGATTGCCACAAAGTGATCCAGGAATGGTTTGAAAACTCTATTCATGAGATCCATAAATGCGGCTAAGGTGTTAGCTAACCAGAACAACATTACTAGGAATTCATAGTGCCCATACCTCATACAAAATGCAGTCTTAGATACATCACTCTCTCCCATTCGTAATTGATGATAGCTCGATCTCAAGTATATCTTGGAGAAGCAACTAGCTCCTGCCAATTGGTCAAACAAATCATTAATTCTCGGTAATAGATACTTATTCTTTACGATGACCTTGTTTAACTGTCTGTAATCTATACATAGCCTCATAGTTCCGTCTTTCTTTCTCACAAATAGTATAGTTGCACCCCATAGTGATGTACTTAGTCTGATGAAACCCTTGTCAACTAATTCTTGTAACTGTGTCTTTAACTCTTTTAATTTTGCAGGAGCCATCCTGTAGGGTGGGATAGAAATGAGTCTTACACCCGGTAATAATTCTATGTAGGGTGGGATAGAAATGGGTCTTACACCCAGTAATCTATCTTGAATTCTATCTACATATCAGGTGGCAAACCTGTAAGGTCTGCAGGGAATGCATCAAGAAACTCCCTCACTACTGGCCTCGACTCTAGGTCTCTCACATTCTTATTTGTTATCCTAACATAGGCTATAAATCCCTCGCACCTCTTCCTAAGCAATCTATACGCCTGCATAGAAGATATCAAACTGGTGGGCGTATCTATGGTGTCCCACTGAAATGTGACGTATGAGCCATCCAGTCCTCTAAACCTGACAACCTTGTTCCTGTAGTCCAAGGTAGCATCATGTAGTGATAGTTAGTCCATACTTATTATGACGTCGAAATCTGTCAAATCAAACACTACTAGGTCTGCTGGAAGGCACCTACCCTCAATGAAAACTGGACAACATTAACAACTCATCTCTGCCAATGTTGGATCACATCTAGGTCCACTAACCCATAGTGGACACTCCATTGGAGCAGCAATCAACTTAATAGTGCTTATTGCCCTCTATGATATAAACGAGTGAGAGGCACCCAGATCTAGCAACCCATGAACATGAGTACAACTAATCAGAAATGTACCTCATATCACCGTGTTTGAGCTATTAGCCTCTTGTTGTGTCATGGTGAATATCCTAGCTGGTGCTATTGGCCCTCCTGATTAAGCCCCTGAGGATCTTGCTCCTTGGCCTCTCCCTTGACCTCCGCCCTGTGGAGCCACTGCAGAACTCGGCCTAGCAACCAGTGGAGCTACATTGCCCATACCCGTCTACTCTATGTGTGCTTGTACTGTCAAGTTGGGACATTCTCTGGAGAAATGACCCTCTTGGCTACATCTGTAACATGCTATAGTCCCAAACCTGCACGGATCCTTATATGGCTTCCCGCATCTACCACAAGCAGATCGGCTCGACTCTGAACTCGACCCCTTTCCCATTCTGAGCCTTGACTTGACCTTACTCCAGAACATATTTTTTTTCTTCTTAGAACTTTTATTTTTCCTCTATTCTCTTGGGGTTGTAGCTGCAAGAGAGGTGAGACTGAGCCTCCCTGCATTTGTAGCCCTAGGAACCACTGACGTTCCCTAGCATGCTGATCGAGGTGATACTATTCCCCCAATAATCGCACTCGCCTCCATCTTTCTAGTAGCATCAACTATAGCATGGAAATTTCTCTCTCTGCTGCCATGATCAGTAACGAGTACCTACTATGAAGTCTCATGGCATACCTTCTGGCTTTCTTTCTTTTCATGTCATATGGCTAACCCGCATACTATAGTAGATCGGTGAACCAGTCAGTATACTAATCCACGCTCATTTTATTAGTTTGTCGAAGTTGCTCAAACTCCAGCATCTTCAATTCCCTTGAACTATTTGGGAATGCCCACTTTGTATATTCAGCAAAAAAAATATTCCCAAAGTCATCTGCTCTACGTCGGGCTCTATACAAACTCTATACCACTCTTTTGCCTTTTTTGCATCGGAGTGTGAATCCAGCCATCTGTATCGTTCTATTATTATTTGCCCCCCAATTCATCTGTAATTATCTTGACTGTCTTGATATACTCAAATGGATCGTCTCCCTCTTTGTACTTGGGAGCATCCAAATTCAGGTAATCCATCATCTTTATTTGGCCAGTACTCCCAAAAGATGCCTTATATGGTTGTGGTGGTGGGCCAATTGGTTCTGTAATTGGTTGTGGTTCTACTGAAACTGATGGGACTGATGGGGCTAGGTTCTTTAGTACTTTCCCTAGGTAGCCATAATATGGTGGGTACATTCCATAGGGTAGGTAAGGTGGATACATACCATATAGGTAAGGCATGTAGGGAGGATAATGATGCATCTCCTAAACCACTGGTATACCCTTCCACACCTCCTCCAACACCCACACCTAAATTATTATCTCTTCTTCCTGTATCTTCAACTGGCAAGTCTCCCATGGAAATTCTAGAAAGTTCTACAACTTCTCGTTAACATTAAAGGACCTTTGTGAGTCCCTTGACGTATCTCCCCATGAGCTCATTCTTTCTCTGTGCCTCTATATAGAGGTGTTAGGGAGATCCTTGATACCCTCATGTTCAGGAGGAACTCTTGGTAAACGAGTTGATCATCATAATCCACTCATATTTGCTTCTGTTAAGAAGACAAAACATACATATCATTAACATAACATTTAGTTCATGTGTTTTCACATGAACTCACATAACAATTCACATAAACATCATTCATATGCATAGTATACACGTGTTCATATACTTAGCATATTCATCATCATTACAATGATACTGTACATTGACTCCTTAATGGACGTGTACATCCTATGATGTTTGCCCCATGACATTTTATAAAATTTAACATTTTAAGACTAAGCCTGATCTTTTGAATCACATGCTCTGATACCAAGTATGTAACAACCCGTGTAGTGTCGACTGCTACAAGTGTTAAAATCCTAACCACCCAAAGATGACTAAAACCCTAACAAGCCGTAAACATTAACATTAAAACATAATCTCATGCAAATAAAAAACTTTTGGTACAATATTAACTTAAGGAATAATTAAATTCCTAATATAAGTGTCTTACATTATACGCGTACACATTAACGTAGTGAGCATAAACATAACTACCAAAAATCCTAACATAAACATTTAAGATACATGAGATAAGAAAAACATATTCCTTAACATATACATATCCTAGGGGAAAAACATACATAAACTATGTCATGGTATCACGTTTGAGCTATCCGGTGTTTTTTGGTACATCCTACATATTTATGAAAAACAATATTTTGGAATCGGAGATGGGATGGGAGGATAGAAAACGGGTAAGCTATTTTGAAATAGCTTTGTGAGCATATACAGAAAACATATTCATAAAACATACTTTCATGCTTGTGAACATGCAACATCATCAGACATTTCACCTTAGGTAATGTTGTCACCAAGATACTTGGGTAAGTTATAGTTGGCATAGCCATCTTCCGAAAACTACTCGAAATGTAAATATATGCACAGAATCTCCTTTTGGCCATCTAGTTCTTACCATATCAAAAATAAACATTAATATCCCCTGGAATGTCCCAATCACTCTGGTGTTACTTCTAAGGGACAATCTGTGGTACATCCCAAAGGATATGCTGAAATGGACAACATAGCATACATAAGGGATAAACCTAGGGATATAATCCATAGCCATCATCAACATAACATACGAGATCATGGGTTGTTTAATACTACATTTCACATAACATGTAATTAATACAATGCAACATATCTTTTGAACTAATGCAAAACAACCTGTAGTAGCCGTGATGCATGAGCATGCCATAAAATATATATTTCTATATCATAAAAACATTTTAGTTCATATCTACTTACTTGGAAATTTAAGCGTAGTTGACGAATTCTCGGTTCGTCACTACTGTCCCTGATTTTTGGAGTCTGATTCTATATTTTAGACTTTGGATTAGAGACTCAATATAGACTTAAAAACATAATTAAATTATCCCTTAAAACCCATAGAATATAACATAATCATAGCATAATTAATCTTAACAATTTAGATTAAAAATTGTTAAATAAAGGACTTTCGGCGGCAGGTTTGGTGACCGAATGTCACCTTATAAAGACGAAGGTCACATTTTCAGCAACAGGTTTGGTAGCCGAAAGTTCCACCTTCGACTGTTAAAGCTGGACTTCATTCCTTCCCCTGAGTTGCTTCCCAGTTTCGGCTGTCTAAACTCCCTTTAGGCTGCCGAACCTGAGTTTTGGCAGTGACCACAACCTTGGTTCTTACATGTTTTCATGCCTAAAGAACCTGCAACTCAACTCAATTTATTTCTAAACATTCATTTCCATCATTCTCAACTCAACTAAACTCAATTCAAACACATGAAACATAATTCCTCATGCCTTCATCGTTTTTCATGGAATTTCAAAATCTTACATTTTTTGTTCCTTCAATTCCTAAGCATGCATTTCCATCTTAACTGTTCTAATTCATTTATTACATCATTAGACACATTATAGTATGCATACCTTCAACTTAAGTTCATCATTTAGTAATGTTTGCATCATTTCTCAAAATTCTTCATTTACCCTAATTTCTATTTGCATGCTACATTCCTTCTTTTAATTTATCATTCTTAACTATTTACATGTTAACTAACCTAGATTGGAGTCCTTAATCTTGCTGGAAATTTCGGTTTCAACCTCCTCTTCAAGTTCTTCCTTTTTGCTTTCCTTTACTTTCTTTCTCTTCCACTTGTTCTACTTTCGATTACCACTTGATTTTTTATTTTTATTTTAGTTCACTTAGGTTTTCTGTTTGGTGAGAGAGGGTTTGAGAGAAGATGGAAGGAGTTGCAACTTGCCAAACTCCTCCCTTGGCCAGCTGCCTCCACTATTTATAGTGGAGGTGGCAATATGGGTTTCGTGGTCGAACTTGACTTTTCAGGTTAAACCTAATCAAACTTTACTTTAATCCCTCAATTTTTCTTTCTTTACATTTTATATTTTAGTCTTTTAACTTTTATAACTTAACATTTTGATCCTCAAATACTATTTCGCCTTGATTTCTGAATATTTCATGAATATTTTAGTCAGAAATTCAAAATCCGACATCGAAATTATATCGGGTGTTACATTTGCATACACATAAAATTGAATATACAATATAAAAATTTTGCGCACACACATTGGCATCATTCCTACACCTTAATATCACAGTTACACCAACCTAGGTTTGGTTCTATTTTTTTCTAACCATAGTTATCTTAACTTAACACTATTTTTTTTACATATTTATTATCTATAAATATCACATTTTTAATGACAACCATGGTCAAAATAAATTACCAAAACAAAATGGCCATATATACATACTCACATGGATATACACTTGGAAATCACCTAGACTTGGTACTTAAACTCAAAATTTATTCATTCCAGTACCTCCTTTCAATTATACAAAATGTTTAGGACATATTTTGGTCTATTTTGATATAAGAAACCATTTCAAATTTCTCTCCCAAGTCATACTAAATTCAGCCACAACCAAAATATAAACCAATAATTTTTTCTTTGAAAATCATGCATGCATACAACTTTGGTTCAACTTAAATCAAAATTTTCCATCAAATTTAATGTTCCAGCTACATATTCATAAATGTAAATATAATATAAATAAAAAGTCAAACTTATTAGGATTTTAGTCCGGTCATGATTCTAACGCTGATAACAGACGAAAATCTAGGTTGTTACACCTGCTCCCACCCCCTGGGGTAGTGCAGCCGACCCTCCCCCTCTATAACCGCCCACCCCTTCATGTAAGGGGTGAAATATACTTAGGGACCTTATTATAATTTTTCAGTAGGATATGGACTATTTTATAATTTTTTATACTTCAGAATATTCCGAAAGATTACAATATAATCACTGAACAAATTTCACCCATTACACTGTGGATTCCACTTAATTTTATGAGATGATATATACACATATTTTTTTAATCCTATGTGTGATACATATATATTATGAAGTCACTAGAAAAAATATGATTATAGGTTACATATATTTTTATATTATAAATATTAAAATTTATGTATTTTTATGTTATAAATTAAAATTTATATATTTTAGTGTTATATAAATAATATTATAAATTAAACACTGAGATTATTGTGTTTTAAGAATTTATCAAGATGTCAGAAAAATTCTCTCTATTTTTCTAGAATGGTCCTAAGGGTGTTAATAAAATTCTAAAACTTTACATCTAGTAATAAATTAAAGATAAAAATTAAATGTTGGGAAGACAACTTTGTTATACTTAACAAATTTATTATTTGAAAATGATGTGTATTGGCATAAAAAAAATCGAATATTTGAGTTTTTTTTATAATTTAATTCAAAATTTAAAATTTTAGTATGGTAAGCTAAATTCTAGGTAAGTGTAATGATGCTAACATGGCATGATATGTCATTTATTTATTTATTTTATTGTTTTCTCTTGAACCGGCTCCATGAAAGAACCATTTGAAAGAAAATAGATTTATTGGTATAAAAATCCAAATATTTGCTATTTTTTAAATTTAATCCAAAATTTCAATTTTTGCACGAATTATTAAATTATAAAATTTTATGAATATTTTAAATTTAATTTGTTTTAATAAATTCTTAAATTTTAATTTTATTTATTTATATAAAAAAAACACTTATACTTGCAATAATATGTTTACTTTACGGTGTACAAAACTATAAAATTACTATTTATATTTATATCTTCTCATTTAAATTATTAAAAAAATATTTCATTTTTAATAAAATTAGTCATTTATATTTAATATTATTAAGCTACATTAAAGGTTATTAAATTATATTTTCATTTATTATTACCATTTTTTTTAATTTATATCAATTTTAGAATCTAACCGCAGGATAAAGAAATTTATCTTACATTATAATTGATTGTATTTTTTTAAGTACGGATTTAGGTTATAGATTTGTTGTATTTACTAAAAAACTGAGAAATAATTTAATTGTCGGAATACAAAACTACAGACTACAGAGAGTCATTGATTACTATCAAACGTAACACATGAAATATTAGATTATATGTAATTATTATAACAATAATAACTAAATTGACATGAAATATTAGTTGGGTATGAAACCAACATCAACTACTCTAAAAACTCAAACCTCAAACTCAAACTCAAACATCAATATTATGTATGCTGGATTTGTAACAAATAAACACTAGGATTTGAGATTATCAACTTCTTACTTGCAATCTCAAGGGAACCTTTTAAGTACTTTTGCATGTTGGACAGCAGGTTTCGTGAACCAAGTTGTGTAAAGAAATTGCTTGTGAGGCCCTACATGGTTGCATATTAATCTAAGC